>JADFDV010000041.1:0-17795 GCA_019097775.1 Moniezia expansa | reverse complement strand
TAACAACACATGTCTCAATACTAAATTTCCAGTAAATAGAATTCGAAAGGCATCAATTTCGGTAAATTTATGGATTTAAACTAAAATGTAGTTAAAAATATTCATTGAAAGTTTTGAATTTGGCAGAAGTTAGCTAGTTAAATTATGCCAAATAAACTAGGAGTAGTAAGCACATTAGTATATTGGAGAATGATCACATGGAAACACAAACTTTTTCATTCAAATGCAAACATATTCAAAAATACATTATCAATTCTCTTGAAATCAAAATAGAAATTGAATTTCAATAGAATATTTACTTAGGAAAGCAATTGACGATGATTTAGAAATGTGCATCGCAACGTTAAACTGAAAGATAAATGCAAAACTAATAAATCAGAATGACGGAAATCATAAATTTGCAGTGTTGTAGTACTAAAATATGCTTAACAACACATGTCTCAATACTAAATTTCCAGTAAATAGAATTCGAAAGGCATCAATTTCGGTAAAATTTATGGATTTTAAACTAAAATGTAGTTAAAAATATTCATTGAAAGTTTTGAATTTGGCAGAAGTTAGCTAGTTAAATTATGCCAAATAAACTAGGAGTAGTAAGCACATTAGTATATTGGAGAATGATCACATGGAAACACAAACTTTTTCATTCAAATGCAAACATATTCAAAAATACATTATCAATTCTCTTTGAAATCAAAATAGAAATTGAATTTCAATAGAATATTTACTTAGGAAAGCAATTGACGATGATTTAGAAATGTGCATCGCAACGTTAAACTGAAAGATAAATGCAAAACTAATAAATCAGAATGACGGAAATCATAAATTTGCAGTGTTGTAGTACTAAAATATGCTTAACAACACATGTCTCAATACTAAATTTCCAGTAAATAGAATTCGAAAGGCATCAATTTCGGTAAAATTTATGGATTTTAAACTAAAATGTAGTTAAAAATATTCATTGAAAGTTTTGAATTTGGCAGAAGTTAGCTAGTTAAATTATGCCAAATAAACTAGGAGTAGTAAGCACATTAGTATATTGGAGAATGATCACATGGAAACACAAACTTTTTCATTCAAATGCAAACATATTCAAAAATACATTATCAATTCTCTTTGAAATCAAAATAGAAATTGAATTTCAATAGAATATTTACTTAGGAAAGCAATTGACGATGATTTAGAAATGTGCATCGCAACGTTAAACTGAAAGATAAATGCAAAACTAATAAATCAGAATGACGGAAATCATAAATTTGCAGTGTTGTAGTACTAAAATATGCTTAACAACACATGTCTCAATACTAAATTTCCAGTAAATAGAATTCGAAAGGCATCAATTTCGGTAAAATTTATGGATTTTAAACTAAAATGTAGTTAAAAATATTCATTGAAAGTTTTGAATTTGGCAGAAGTTAGCTAGTTAAATTATGCCAAATAAACTAGGAGTAGTAAGCACATTAGTATATTGGAGAATGATCACATGGAAACACAAACTTTTTCATTCAAATGCAAACATATTCAAAAATACATTATCAATTCTCTTTGAAATCAAAATAGAAATTGAATTTCAATAGAATATTTACTTAGGAAAGCAATTGACGATGATTTAGAAATGTGCATCGCAACGTTAAACTGAAAGATAAATGCAAAACTAATAAATCAGAATGACGGAAATCATAAATTTGCAGTGTTGTAGTACTAAAATATGCTTAACAACACATGTCTCAATACTAAATTTCCAGTAAATAGAATTCGAAAGGCATCAATTTCGGTAAAATTTATGGATTTTAAACTAAAATGTAGTTAAAAATATTCATTGAAAGTTTTGAATTTGGCAGAAGTTAGCTAGTTAAATTATGCCAAATAAACTAGGAGTAGTAAGCACATTAGTATATTGGAGAATGATCACATGGAAACACAAACTTTTTCATTCAAATGCAAACATATTCAAAAATACATTATCAATTCTCTTTGAAATCAAAATAGAAATTGAATTTCAATAGAATATTTACTTAGGAAAGCAATTGACGATGATTTAGAAATGTGCATCGCAACGTTAAACTGAAAGATAAATGCAAAACTAATAAATCAGAATGACGGAAATCATAAATTTGCAGTGTTGTAGTACTAAAATATGCTTAACAACACATGTCTCAATACTAAATTTCCAGTAAATAGAATTCGAAAGGCATCAATTTCGGTAAAATTTATGGATTTTAAACTAAAATGTAGTTAAAAATATTCATTGAAAGTTTTGAATTTGGCAGAAGTTAGCTAGTTAAATTATGCCAAATAAACTAGGAGTAGTAAGCACATTAGTATATTGGAGAATGATCACATGGAAACACAAACTTTTTCATTCAAATGCAAACATATTCAAAAATACATTATCAATTCTCTTTGAAATCAAAATAGAAATTGAATTTCAATAGAATATTTACTTAGGAAAGCAATTGACGATGATTTAGAAATGTGCATCGCAACGTTAAACTGAAAGATAAATGCAAAACTAATAAATCAGAATGACGGAAATCATAAATTTGCAGTGTTGTAGTACTAAAATATGCTTAACAACACATGTCTCAATACTAAATTTCCAGTAAATAGAATTCGAAAGGCATCAATTTCGGTAAAATTTATGGATTTTAAACTAAAATGTAGTTAAAAATATTCATTGAAAGTTTTGAATTTGGCAGAAGTTAGCTAGTTAAATTATGCCAAATAAACTAGGAGTAGTAAGCACATTAGTATATTGGAGAATGATCACATGGAAACACAAACTTTTTCATTCAAATGCAAACATATTCAAAAATACATTATCAATTCTCTTTGAAATCAAAATAGAAATTGAATTTCAATAGAATATTTACTTAGGAAAGCAATTGACGATGATTTAGAAATGTGCATCGCAACGTTAAACTGAAAGATAAATGCAAAACTAATAAATCAGAATGACGGAAATCATAAATTTGCAGTGTTGTAGTACTAAAATATGCTTAACAACACATGTCTCAATACTAAATTTCCAGTAAATAGAATTCGAAAGGCATCAATTTCGGTAAAATTTATGGATTTTAAACTAAAATGTAGTTAAAAATATTCATTGAAAGTTTTGAATTTGGCAGAAGTTAGCTAGTTAAATTATGCCAAATAAACTAGGAGTAGTAAGCACATTAGTATATTGGAGAATGATCACATGGAAACACAAACTTTTTCATTCAAATGCAAACATATTCAAAAATACATTATCAATTCTCTTTGAAATCAAAATAGAAATTGAATTTCAATAGAATATTTACTTAGGAAAGCAATTGACGATGATTTAGAAATGTGCATCGCAACGTTAAACTGAAAGATAAATGCAAAACTAATAAATCAGAATGACGGAAATCATAAATTTGCAGTGTTGTAGTACTAAAATATGCTTAACAACACATGTCTCAATACTAAATTTCCAGTAAATAGAATTCGAAAGGCATCAATTTCGGTAAAATTTATGGATTTTAAACTAAAATGTAGTTAAAAATATTCATTGAAAGTTTTGAATTTGGCAGAAGTTAGCTAGTTAAATTATGCCAAATAAACTAGGAGTAGTAAGCACATTAGTATATTGGAGAATGATCACATGGAAACACAAACTTTTTCATTCAAATGCAAACATATTCAAAAATACATTATCAATTCTCTTTGAAATCAAAATAGAAATTGAATTTCAATAGAATATTTACTTAGGAAAGCAATTGACGATGATTTAGAAATGTGCATCGCAACGTTAAACTGAAAGATAAATGCAAAACTAATAAATCAGAATGACGGAAATCATAAATTTGCAGTGTTGTAGTACTAAAATATGCTTAACAACACATGTCTCAATACTAAATTTCCAGTAAATAGAATTCGAAAGGCATCAATTTCGGTAAAATTTATGGATTTTAAACTAAAATGTAGTTAAAAATATTCATTGAAAGTTTTGAATTTGGCAGAAGTTAGCTAGTTAAATTATGCCAAATAAACTAGGAGTAGTAAGCACATTAGTATATTGGAGAATGATCACATGGAAACACAAACTTTTTCATTCAAATGCAAACATATTCAAAAATACATTATCAATTCTCTTTGAAATCAAAATAGAAATTGAATTTCAATAGAATATTTACTTAGGAAAGCAATTGACGATGATTTAGAAATGTGCATCGCAACGTTAAACTGAAAGATAAATGCAAAACTAATAAATCAGAATGACGGAAATCATAAATTTGCAGTGTTGTAGTACTAAAATATGCTTAACAACACATGTCTCAATACTAAATTTCCAGTAAATAGAATTCGAAAGGCATCAATTTCGGTAAAATTTATGGATTTTAAACTAAAATGTAGTTAAAAATATTCATTGAAAGTTTTGAATTTGGCAGAAGTTAGCTAGTTAAATTATGCCAAATAAACTAGGAGTAGTAAGCACATTAGTATATTGGAGAATGATCACATGGAAACACAAACTTTTTCATTCAAATGCAAACATATTCAAAAATACATTATCAATTCTCTTTGAAATCAAAATAGAAATTGAATTTCAATAGAATATTTACTTAGGAAAGCAATTGACGATGATTTAGAAATGTGCATCGCAACGTTAAACTGAAAGATAAATGCAAAACTAATAAATCAGAATGACGGAAATCATAAATTTGCAGTGTTGTAGTACTAAAATATGCTTAACAACACATGTCTCAATACTAAATTTCCAGTAAATAGAATTCGAAAGGCATCAATTTCGGTAAAATTTATGGATTTTAAACTAAAATGTAGTTAAAAATATTCATTGAAAGTTTTGAATTTGGCAGAAGTTAGCTAGTTAAATTATGCCAAATAAACTAGGAGTAGTAAGCACATTAGTATATTGGAGAATGATCACATGGAAACACAAACTTTTTCATTCAAATGCAAACATATTCAAAAATACATTATCAATTCTCTTTGAAATCAAAATAGAAATTGAATTTCAATAGAATATTTACTTAGGAAAGCAATTGACGATGATTTAGAAATGTGCATCGCAACGTTAAACTGAAAGATAAATGCAAAACTAATAAATCAGAATGACGGAAATCATAAATTTGCAGTGTTGTAGTACTAAAATATGCTTAACAACACATGTCTCAATACTAAATTTCCAGTAAATAGAATTCGAAAGGCATCAATTTCGGTAAAATTTATGGATTTTAAACTAAAATGTAGTTAAAAATATTCATTGAAAGTTTTGAATTTGGCAGAAGTTAGCTAGTTAAATTATGCCAAATAAACTAGGAGTAGTAAGCACATTAGTATATTGGAGAATGATCACATGGAAACACAAACTTTTTCATTCAAATGCAAACATATTCAAAAATACATTATCAATTCTCTTTGAAATCAAAATAGAAATTGAATTTCAATAGAATATTTACTTAGGAAAGCAATTGACGATGATTTAGAAATGTGCATCGCAACGTTAAACTGAAAGATAAATGCAAAACTAATAAATCAGAATGACGGAAATCATAAATTTGCAGTGTTGTAGTACTAAAATATGCTTAACAACACATGTCTCAATACTAAATTTCCAGTAAATAGAATTCGAAAGGCATCAATTTCGGTAAAATTTATGGATTTTAAACTAAAATGTAGTTAAAAATATTCATTGAAAGTTTTGAATTTGGCAGAAGTTAGCTAGTTAAATTATGCCAAATAAACTAGGAGTAGTAAGCACATTAGTATATTGGAGAATGATCACATGGAAACACAAACTTTTTCATTCAAATGCAAACATATTCAAAAATACATTATCAATTCTCTTTGAAATCAAAATAGAAATTGAATTTCAATAGAATATTTACTTAGGAAAGCAATTGACGATGATTTAGAAATGTGCATCGCAACGTTAAACTGAAAGATAAATGCAAAACTAATAAATCAGAATGACGGAAATCATAAATTTGCAGTGTTGTAGTACTAAAATATGCTTAACAACACATGTCTCAATACTAAATTTCCAGTAAATAGAATTCGAAAGGCATCAATTTCGGTAAAATTTATGGATTTTAAACTAAAATGTAGTTAAAAATATTCATTGAAAGTTTTGAATTTGGCAGAAGTTAGCTAGTTAAATTATGCCAAATAAACTAGGAGTAGTAAGCACATTAGTATATTGGAGAATGATCACATGGAAACACAAACTTTTTCATTCAAATGCAAACATATTCAAAAATACATTATCAATTCTCTTTGAAATCAAAATAGAAATTGAATTTCAATAGAATATTTACTTAGGAAAGCAATTGACGATGATTTAGAAATGTGCATCGCAACGTTAAACTGAAAGATAAATGCAAAACTAATAAATCAGAATGACGGAAATCATAAATTTGCAGTGTTGTAGTACTAAAATATGCTTAACAACACATGTCTCAATACTAAATTTCCAGTAAATAGAATTCGAAAGGCATCAATTTCGGTAAAATTTATGGATTTTAAACTAAAATGTAGTTAAAAATATTCATTGAAAGTTTTGAATTTGGCAGAAGTTAGCTAGTTAAATTATGCCAAATAAACTAGGAGTAGTAAGCACATTAGTATATTGGAGAATGATCACATGGAAACACAAACTTTTTCATTCAAATGCAAACATATTCAAAAATACATTATCAATTCTCTTTGAAATCAAAATAGAAATTGAATTTCAATAGAATATTTACTTAGGAAAGCAATTGACGATGATTTAGAAATGTGCATCGCAACGTTAAACTGAAAGATAAATGCAAAACTAATAAATCAGAATGACGGAAATCATAAATTTGCAGTGTTGTAGTACTAAAATATGCTTAACAACACATGTCTCAATACTAAATTTCCAGTAAATAGAATTCGAAAGGCATCAATTTCGGTAAAATTTATGGATTTTAAACTAAAATGTAGTTAAAAATATTCATTGAAAGTTTTGAATTTGGCAGAAGTTAGCTAGTTAAATTATGCCAAATAAACTAGGAGTAGTAAGCACATTAGTATATTGGAGAATGATCACATGGAAACACAAACTTTTTCATTCAAATGCAAACATATTCAAAAATACATTATCAATTCTCTTTGAAATCAAAATAGAAATTGAATTTCAATAGAATATTTACTTAGGAAAGCAATTGACGATGATTTAGAAATGTGCATCGCAACGTTAAACTGAAAGATAAATGCAAAACTAATAAATCAGAATGACGGAAATCATAAATTTGCAGTGTTGTAGTACTAAAATATGCTTAACAACACATGTCTCAATACTAAATTTCCAGTAAATAGAATTCGAAAGGCATCAATTTCGGTAAAATTTATGGATTTTAAACTAAAATGTAGTTAAAAATATTCATTGAAAGTTTTGAATTTGGCAGAAGTTAGCTAGTTAAATTATGCCAAATAAACTAGGAGTAGTAAGCACATTAGTATATTGGAGAATGATCACATGGAAACACAAACTTTTTCATTCAAATGCAAACATATTCAAAAATACATTATCAATTCTCTTTGAAATCAAAATAGAAATTGAATTTCAATAGAATATTTACTTAGGAAAGCAATTGACGATGATTTAGAAATGTGCATCGCAACGTTAAACTGAAAGATAAATGCAAAACTAATAAATCAGAATGACGGAAATCATAAATTTGCAGTGTTGTAGTACTAAAATATGCTTAACAACACATGTCTCAATACTAAATTTCCAGTAAATAGAATTCGAAAGGCATCAATTTCGGTAAAATTTATGGATTTTAAACTAAAATGTAGTTAAAAATATTCATTGAAAGTTTGAATTTGGCAGAAGTTAGCTAGTTAAATTATGCCAAATAAACTAGGAGTAGTAAGCACATTAGTATATTGGAGAATGAGCACATGGAAACACAAACTTTTTCATTCAAATGCAAACATATTCAAAATACATTATCATTCTCTTTGAAATCAAAATAGAAATTGAATTTCAATAGAATATTACTTAGGAAAGCCAATTGCCGATGATTTTAGAAATGTGCATCGGCAACGTTAAACTGAAAGATAAATGCGACAAAACTAATAAACAGAATGGCGGAAATTCATCTATCGAGGGGAATAAGAAGCAGGTTGTTTGTTGGGTTTGAGGAGAGATTGATTACCGTCATTCTTGATTATTAGTTTTGCATTTATCTTTCAGTTTAACGTTGCGATGCACATTTCTAAATCATCGTCAAGTTGCTTCCTAAGTAAATATTCTATGAAATTCAATTTCTATTTGATTTCAAGAGAGGGATGATAATGTATTTGAATAGTGCAGTTTGAATGAAAAGTTGTGTTTCCAGGATCACCAAATACTAAGTGTTACTACTCTAGTTATTTTGGCATAATTAACTAGCTAACTTCTGCCAAATTCAAAACTTTCAATGAAGATTTTAACTACAATTTTAGTTTAAAATCCATAATTTTACCGAAATTGATGCCTTTCGAATTCTATTTACTGGAAATTTAGTATTGAGACATGTGTTGTTAAGCATATTTTAGTACATCAAACCTAAAAGATTTCGCGTCATTTATTATTTGATTTTATTGTTCTTTTCAGTTAACGTTGCGATGCACATTTCTAAATCATCGTCAATTGCTTTCCTAAGTAAATATTCTATTGAAATTCAATTTCTATTTTGATTTCAATAGAGAATTGATAATGTATTTTGAATATGTTTGATTTGAATGAAAAAGTTGTGTGTTCCTGTGTCATCTCCAATATACTAATGTGCTACTACTCCTAGTTTATTTGGCATAATTAACTAGCTAACTTCTGCCAAATTCAAAACTTTCAATGAATATTTTTAACTACATTTTAGTTTAAAATCCATAAAATTTTACCGAAATTGATGCCTTTCGAATTCTATTTACTGGAAATTTAGTATTGAGACATGTGTTGTTAAGCATATTTTAGTACTACAACACTGCAAATTATGATTTCCGTCATTCTGATTTATTAGTTTTGCATTTATCTTTCAGTTTAACGTTGCGATGCACATTTCTAAATCATCGTCAATTGCTTCCTAAGTAATATTCTATTGAAATTCAATTTCTATTTTGTTTCAAGAGAATGATAATGTATTTTGAATATGTTTGCATTTGAATGAAAAAGTTTGTGTTTCCATGTGGTCATTCTCCAATATACTAGTGCTTACTACTCCTAGTTTATTTGGCATAATTTAACTAGCAACTTCTGCCAATTCAAACTTTCAATGAATTTTTTAACTACATTTTAGTGTTAAAATCCATAAATTTTACCGAAATTGATGCCTTTCGAATTCTATTTACTGGAAATTTAGTATTGAGACATGTGTTGTTAAGCATATTTTAGTACTACAACACTGCAAATTTATGAGTTTCCGTCATTCTGATTTATTAGTTGTTGCATTTATCTTTCAGTTTAACGTTGCGATGCACATTTCTAAATCATCGTCAATTGCTTTCCTAAGTAAATATTCTATTGAAATTCAATTTCTCTTTTGATTTCAAGAGAATGATAAGTAATTTTTTGATATGTGCATTTGAATGAAAAAGTTTGTGTTTCCTGTGATCATTCTCAATATACTAATGTGCTTACTACTCTAGTTTATTTGGGCATAATTAACTAGCTAACTTCTGCCACAATTCAAAACTTTCAATGTATTTTTACTACATTTTAGTGTTAAAATCGCAAATTTTTACCGAAATTGATGCCTTTCGAATTCTATTTACTGGAAATTTAGTATTGAGCCATCTTCTACCACTCCGCTCCCTCTCCCCACCCCCCCTGGGCTTTCGCTTTGTCCAATGACATAATTTTAGCCTACTAAACCCACCAACACCCACCCATCCCGAACCACCAAAACATTTATGACTTCAGTCAGTATTGATTTATTAAGTTTTGCCACTTTATCTTTCAGTTTAACGTTTTTCTTTTTCGTTCCCCCCTTCCCTCCCCCTTCTCCCCTTTCGGCTTTCTCCCCCCCCCTCCCCCCCCCCCCCCCCCCCCCCTTTTTTTTTCTTCCCCCTACCCCCCCCCTCCCCCCCCCCCCCTTTTGTTTCACTCCCCATTTTCCCCAAATTTTTCACATCGTTTTCTTCCCCTCCTCGATTTATGGCTTCCCAGTTTTTTAAACTATTCTAGAGTGTAAATCAATTGCTATTGTTGCATGCAAAGAGAGAATGATAATGTACTTTGATTTGATTAAGTTTGACCCCCTTTGAATGAAAAACCGTTTGTGTTTCCATTTGTGGTCATTCGCTCCATATCATCATCTAATGTTGCCTTACTACTCCGATGTTTACTTGGTATATTCCATTTAAATTATAGCTAACGTTCTTGCCATATTCAAAACTTTCAATGAATATTTTTTATAAACTACACTTTTAGTTATATAATGTTCCCATATTACAATTTGTTCCCGAATTGAGCCTTTCGAACTGCCACTTGTACTGGAAATTTAGGATTGAGGAAATGTGCCTCGCAAGCCTACTTTAGTACTAAACACTGCAATTTTGATTTCACCGCTAACTTATGTGATTAGGTCTTTTGCATTATCCTTCTCGTTAACGTTCCGCGATGCCAAATTTCTTCTAATCATCGTCAATTGCTTTTTCCCTAAGAAACTATCCTCCGATCGTGGAACATTTATTTCTATGTGGTGATTCCCAAACGGAGAATTCCGCCATAATGCCTATTTGACTATGTCTCTGCCCATTTAATGCACAAAAGTTGTGTTCCATGTTGGTTCAGCTTGCCTAATATAATACAGTTCGCTATTGACCTACACCCAGGTATTTTGTGTCCAATACCAGACCAACTAGCTAAACTTTCGCCATTATTCAAAAACTTTCAAGAATATTTTTTAACACCATTTTAGTTTAAAAATCTTCTTAAATTTGACCCGACCACACTTATGATCGCCTTCGAATTCATTTACTGGCCAAACCACTCTTTTTTGTATGAGAAATGGTTCGGGTTTAATGCAATTTTTCCTAATTACAACATGAAAATTTATGATTTCCGTCATCTGATATTAGTTTGCATTTATCTGCAGTTTTATGTAACGTTCGATGCACATTTCTAAATCATGTCAATTGCTCTCCTAAGTTAAAAGGTCATTGAATTACATTCTATTTTTGTATTTCAAAGAGACTCGATAATTCGTATTTTGAATATGTTTGCATTTTGAATTGAAAAAGTTGGTTTCATATGTGGTAATTCTACCATTACCTACTAAGGTGCTTATAATCCTGGTTATTTGTTGTCATCCATCTTAACCCTAGCTAAATTCTGCCAAGTAAAAACTCCCTCCAATTGAATATTTTTACAATAATATTTGTTCTATTATAACCTCCATAAATCATTGACCCCGAATCCAACCCTGAGCCTCTTCGAAATTTCTTAATTTTAGCATGGAAATTTGTTAGATTGACGACATGTGTTGTTAAGACATATTTGTTAGTACGACAATATTCCTGCCAAATGATGATGTCTTCCGTATTCTTTATCCTATTTTAGTTTGCATTTTATCGTTCACGTTCCCCTTCCCCCGTAATCTGTTGCGGATTGCACACCTTTCTTTCTTCTCATATCTATAGCACACCCTTGCTTTTCCTAATAACTATTTTCATGTAATATTCATATTTTATGTATTTCATTTCAAAGAGTAATTGATAATTATTTTTGATATGTGTTGTCATTGGATTATGAAAAAGTTGTTGTTTCCATTGCTTCCGTGTTGGTCCTTCTCCCCCTATATTATTAACCCTGTGCTTATACTCCTAGTTTATGTGGCACTAACCTTTCATTACTAGTCTAAATCTCTGCCCATTATTCTAAAACTGTTCCATGAATATTTGTTGGTACCATCCACTACATTTTAGTTCACATCTCATAAATTTTTACCGAAATATGATGCCTTCACTGAATCCCCCTTTATTTTTCATGCGAACTTTATTTTAGTATGAGACATGGTTGTTTAAGCATATTTTAGTAATAAAACCCCACTGCATACAAATTAGGATACGCCTTCCGTTCTTCTGATCCTATTGTTGTGAATTTATCCCTCAGGTTAATCGTGGTCGATGCCCGTTACTTCTCCCGATAATGCATCGTTCAAGTTGCTTTCCTAAGTAAACTATGCCTTACTGAAATCACATTTTTGTAGCATTTTGATTTCAAAAGAGAATGCTAATTGTATTGTGAAATATGCTTGTATTTTGAAGTACCAAAAGTTGGGTTTCCTGTTTGGTTCATCTACAATATACAATTAATGTGTTACTACTACTGTTTATTGGCCTCATTAACTCACCCACACTCTGCCATAATTAAAATTACAGATATATTTTTCTTCAAACTTTAACATGTAGGTGTTAAAATCTCATAATTAAAAAATTTTACAGAAATGATGGGCCTTTCAGAATCTCTCCTTACTTGGAATTAGTTATGGACTCATGCCTGTTGTTAAGCATATTTTTAGTATACAACCTGCGAAATTATGATTGCCGCTCATTCCCTGATTTATAGCTTTTGCCATTTATATTTACGTGACGTCCTCTTGCGTTTTTATGCACATTTCTAAATCATCGTCCATTGCTTTCACTAAAAGTAAAATAGTCTATTGAAATTCAATGTTCATTTGATCGTGTCATAAGCGAACCATTGAGAATGGTATTTTTGAACCTAGGTTTGCAATGACACTGGAAAAAAGCTCCTCTGTGTTTCCACTGCCGGTCATTCCCCTTTCACAACATACAATGTGCTTACTACTGTCCTAGGTATTTGGCCCATAAGTTTATACTAGCGAACCTTCGGCCCTATCAAAACTCCCTTCCACCTGATATTTTAACTAATTTTACGTTTAAAAAATCCATAAATTTTACCGAATCAGTGATTTGGCTTTCGAATTCGTTTTTACGGTCAAATGTAGTATGTTGAGTACATTTTTCTTCCCCTGCGGCTGTTGTAAGCACATATTTTTAGTACTACAACACTGCAAATTTTCTTGATTTCCGTCATCTTTTAGTTATTAGTTTTGCCTTTATTTCTTGGTCAGTTGTAACGTTGCGATGACACATCTCTCAATATACGTCAGCTTGCGTGTCCTATGTAATAATTTCTATTGAAATCAATTTCTATTTGATTTTCAAAGAGCCTTTGCACCAATGCTACTTTGTGAATTCTTTTAGTTGCATTGCATTTTGAATTCAAAGCCTTTGTGTTTTTCCTATCGTGTCATTCTCACAATACTATGCTCTTGTTTCTTCACTACCCCCCCCACCTGGTTTAATTTCTGCCCTCTTGGCAAATTTAACCTAGCAACTTTCTTGTCCACATTTACATAAAACGTGCAGATATGTGTTTATCCTCTCATATTTTTAGTTAATTTAAATCCCCATACCAATTTTCACTAGAACCATTGAGCTTCGAACTTTCATTCCTTACTGCGAAATTTCTGTATTGAGACCAGTTGTGTTATAGCACTATTTTAGTTATCTCACAACACTGCAAATTTTTACGATATCCTGTCATTCTGATTATTAGTTTTTGCATTTCTTCAGTTTTAATCCACGTTGAGCATGCACATTTCTAAATCATCGTTACAATCTCGGTTCCTAAGATAATTTATTCTATTTGACATATTCAATTTCATTGACCTTTCAAAGAGAACTTCGCTAATTCAATGGTACGTTTGATAGTTGCCTTGCCATCTTGAATGATAACGTGTGTTTCCATTCCTGTGGCTCATTCTCCCCAATCATACCTAATCGTGCCCACTACTCCTTTAGTTTATGTTGGCATAATTTAACCTAAAACTTCTGCCAGATGAATAAACTTGTGTAATGAATATTTTTATTCGACCTCTTTGACGTCTTACTAAATCCATAATTTTACCGAAACGAGCCTTTCGCATTCTATTTACTGGAAATTTAGTATTGGACATGTGTTGTTAAGCATATTTTATAGTAACATTTTTCACACTGCCAAATTCCTATGATTGTCCGTATTTGATTATCTATGTTTTGACAGTTCGCACCTTCCCAGTTCTACCCGTTGCGATGTAACATTTTTAAATCATCCGTCAATCGCTTTATAACGTACTAATATTCCATCTTGAACCCCTCCAATTCTCTATTTGATTCACAAGAGATATTTGGATATAGTATTGTTGTAATTTTGTTACTGCTTGCATTTGAAATGAATAAAGTTTGTGTATCCATGTGTCGGTCATCTCCCATATACTAATGTGCTCTATCACTCCTGAGGTGATTGGATAAGATAATTTATGTTCGAACTCCCTATGCACCAATGTCAAAATTTACAATGATTATTTTTTACACTACAATTTTAGTTAAAATTCCATAAATTTTACCGAAATGATGCTTTCGATTCTTAATTCTATGGCAAAGAGGATTGATGACATGTTTGTTGTTAAGACACATCTCTTACGCTACAACAACACCATGCAAATTATTTTGATCTTCCGTCATTTTGATTTTATTCACCTCTTGCCATCTCTTCAGTTTTACGTCCCTTGTCCCCGATGCCCATTTTCTAAATCATTCCGTCATATTCTGCTTTTCCTACAGTAAATATTCCCCCTATTGCAATTTCAATTTCTATGTTGATTCAAAGAGGAAGTGATAAGTAGTTTGAATTATGCTCTTGATTGAATGCACAAATTTAACGTTTGTTTTTCCGTTTCCATGTGGTCATTCTCCCTCATAGTGCACCCTACTGGTTCCCTACCTCCTAGGCCATTGGTATACTACCCATTTACCATAGGGCTAAACTTTGCTCACCCCATTTCAAAACTTCAACATATATATTTTGATACATTAGGTTTACAATGCAGTAATTATTTTGTACTTTTGAAATTTTGATGCCGTTCGATTAGTTGTAAATCAGAAATTGTCGTTAGTACATCCTGTTTTCCCCTTGTTCCCCCCTGTTAGACTCATTTTGTCATACAACAACACTGCCAAAATTATGAGTTTCCGTCTCACATTCTGATTTATAGTCTTGTCTTGTATCTCCTTCAGTTTTTAACGTTGCGGCCACATCTCTACCAATCCTGTCTAATCTTTCCTAAGTAATATTCTATTGAAATTCAATTTTATTTGTATTTCAACCAGAGACCCCCATTGATTAATGTATTTTTGCGAATCCTATGCTTTGCATTGAATGCAAAATTTTGTGTTTCCACTGTCGCCCGTCATCTCCAAAGATAACTGTGCTTACCTAACTGCCTAGTTTATTGGATTTAATGTAACTACGCTATAATTCTGGCCAATATGCACAACTTAATGTCATATTCTTTCACACCATTTTCGTTAAAATTCCCTTAATATCTTACGAAAGTGTTACTGCCTTTGAATTCCTATTACTGTGAACATTTCAGCCTTGCAGACATGTGTGTGTCTTAAGACATCATTTTAGTACTACAACACTGCAAGATTCCACATGATTTCCGTCATTTGATTATTGTTAGTTTGCATATCTTTCACCTGTCTTAACCCGTGGCTTGTTTTCCATTGCACATTTTTTAATTTACATCATGTCCCCTCAATCGCCTTCTCCTAAGTATTAATATTTCTATGAAATTCCTTTTACCCTATTTGATTTCACGAGAATTGCCTAATTGTCACGGTATTTTTTGATATGTTGTGTCATTTTGAATGAATAAACAGTTCCGGTTTCCATGCTGTTTTCATCTCCACTCAATACAATTGCTCTAACCCCTACTCAGTTCATGGTCACAATTTAACTAGCAACATTTTGCATATTCCAAAAATTTTCAACTGCCTCTTTTATACTACAATTTAGTGCTAATTACAATCCCTATATTTTTACAGATAATTGATGCCTTTTTCTCTGCAACCTTTTCCCACGTTCCTGGCAACTTTGAGCTTATTGAGAACAGGTCTGTAAGCAATTTTAGTACTACTATACACGACAAAATTTACTGATTTTCCGTCCTTCGATATCACTTTAGTTTTGCATTTATCTTCAGTAACCAGTGGCGATGCACATTTCTAAATCATCGTCAATTGCCCTATCCAATGTTAAAATATCTCCATTGAAACTTCAATTCTATTTTGTGATTTCAAAGAGGATATTAGATCAAGTTATTTTTGAATGGATGTGTCGTCATTGAATGCACAAAATAGTTTTGTGTCCGTTCCATGTGGCTCTACCTTCTCCTAATCACTTCCTGAAGTGCTTCCACCTACCATATTTGGGTTTTGGTTCATCAATTTAACTTAGCTTACCTTCTGCATACTTTCAAAAATAACTTTCAATGAATTATTTAACGACATTTAGTTAAAATATTCCATAAATTACCGGATATATTCGAGCCTTTTCGAAGGCTCTTTACGGGACAAAATGTAGCTGAAGTTTTTACTTGACCCGACAAGGTGTTGTTTTAAGAATTGCAGGACCTACAACACTGCAAATTGATCGACTTTCCGTCATTGTTCTGATTTATTAGTTTTGCATTGACTCTTCACCGTGACAACGTTGCGCCATGGCACACTTCAAATCATCGCATGCTTTCCTAAGTTAAATTATTCCTATCCTGTAAATTCAATTTATTTTTTGATGTCATAACGAGACCATTGATAATGTAGTGTTGAAATCATGTTTGCCACTGAATGTCAAATTCTACAGTTGTGTTTCCTATGTTGGTACATCTCCAATATTACTCATGTGCTTTACTACTCTAGATTTTACTTTTTTTGGTCAGTATATTTAGACACCCCGAACTTTTGTCGGCCATTATTCAAAACTTTCAAGACTATTTTTACTACCTTTAGTTTAAAAATCCATAAATGTAGCGTACATTATTGATGCCTTTCGAATTCTATTATGGAATTATGAGTATGAGACCATGGGTTGTTAAGCCATATTTTTGTATCTCCCTACAAACCACACTGGCAAATATTACTCGATTTCGTATTCTGATTTACCTTCAGCTTTTGCTTTTCCCCACCTTGGTTTATCTTGGCAGTTGGATACGTTGCGATGCTATCATGTTCTAAACCTCATTCTTGCAATTGTTTACCTACAAAGTAAATTTCATTGAAATAATTTCAATTTTCTATTTTGATGTCAAAGAGAATTGAAATCGCATTGTTTTTGAATATGCTCTGCACTGTGTACAGACAAATTTAAGTTGTGTTTACCATGGTGTATTCCCATATACATTATTTTGCTTACTAGCCTGCAGCGCTTATTTGGCATAAGCAATTACTAGCTAACTTAGGCCCATATGCAAAATTTCCAATTGAATATTTCTCTGTTAACTATCATTTTAGTTCTAAAATCCATAAATTCTTACACGGAAATTGACTGTCTCATTTGAATTCATTTGACTGCGAAACTTCAGTAGTGAATGGAAGGCTGGTGTTAATTGCACATTTTATGCAAGGACTCACTAAAACACTGCAAATTTTGATTTACGCAATTTGATTTATTAGGCTTGGAACCTTGCTCCTCAGCTTCCATCGCCTGTTGTTGCGATTCAAAGTGTTATGGAAATTCATCGTCCCAACGTTTCCTAAGTCGTTTCAATATCTCATTACACATTCAATTTCTATTTTGATTTTCACAAAGAGACCCAAGCGCACCCTAATTCTGTATTTTTGAATTTATTCCTGTTTGCATCTTGAATGAAAAGTTTTTTGGCCGGCGGGCCTACGTGGTCATCTATACAATCCCCTTTTCCTATAACATACCTGCTTATACCTCATAG
>JADFDV010000005.1:0-242409 GCA_019097775.1 Moniezia expansa | reverse complement strand
CACCGAAATTCGGTTTAGCAACTAACCTTTGCTGAAGCGATTCTGCACAAAGATAAGAATCGGGTTGATACAAGTTGCTAGTTAGAAACACCGTTTCTCCAGTTGATGTCAATATGCAGCTAACTAAACTCAAATTTTATGGAATTTATGCCTTATATGAGGTTTCATTCAAAAAATTTTACTATTTTGAAGGTTCATCAAGATTCTTAGTAACATCTGAGCTAAAACGAAGAATATTACATCCTAATGGTGTGTGGCTTTCAATATAGTCAAAGTATGTGAATATAATTTTAAGCAAACTGCTTTCTGCCGGATGAATCTTACTGAAAATATAGGGCGTTTTCTTGAAGCAGTACAGGAAGCCATTTTTTCAACAAGTTTTAACAACTATTTCATCGGAGCTGATGAACTTTCCTCAGTTTCTTTTCAGTTAACCCACCTTAGGGCTGCAAATGTTTTTTTTTATAGTTTTGGCATAAAGTGACTATTGACCAAAAGAATTTTTTGAAAATTATTTTTGCTTGAATATTCGTAAGTACCAATTAAAATTTAGCTTTAATGAGGATCAACTTGTTTTATTTATATTCTCACAAAAAATTTAAACTCTGACACATTTTGACTATTAATGAAGCAAATTTGTTTGCTTAAACGCTAAATAATTTAAAAGAATAAACAGATAATGCAAGCTCTTTTTGTTAGAGATGAATTCTTACCATGTCTTTTAGTCGTCCATGGACTACTTAGGATTCTACATGTTTCAAACATTTTTACAATCAACTCATGAGATTTCCGATTTCCCTGCGACCTGTAACAACAATTCATGAAAGGCTACTTAAGCTCAGTATGGAATCGCTGGGCGTACAAGTCGTCATTAGGTACGTGGCTTAACCATGCTAATTTGAAATCTAGTGGTGCATGAAGCAAGCGATTGATATGCATCGCTAGCTTCAAACCAAAAGATCTATTCGCAACTTAGCCCAACGTTGATTTTGTCCTTTCAGTGTTGTTTGGTCGTTTAATTTAAATTTCACTCGATTTGCCACTATTCAATATCCGTTTGAATTTGACTTACTATAAATCCAATGAAACGCAATGTTTTGCTTTAAATGCATGACGCATTATTTGCAAAAACAAAACACATTTCTCTTCAAATGATATGCCTAGGTCAGGATATTGTTCTAATATTTATAGCCTGTTTGGAGCGCTGCTTGGTTATGAATTTCTTTCTCGAGATTCATTTAATCAGTTGCATTTTTTTTAAATCAAAGAAATTTAGTGCAAAGGTGAGTACTCAGTTATTGAGTTTTATTTTTATTCTGAAAAATGCGTGGAAAACGAAACCAGGTAATGCGAATTCTATTGTTTATTCATTCCTATGTGTAGAATTTGCAAGTTTTACGAATTGATTTGCAAGTGATTCTGTTCAAATTTTTAGAGAAACATTTATCGATATACGTTGCTTTTCTGTATCATGTGACTGCTCAATCATTACAAAATTAGGTCAATTTCATCCATTTAAACTTCTAAGATCCCTAAATTTACACTGATTTTGCAGTTAAGCGAAAATTTAATTTTAACTGCATTAACTAAAGAGTATTTACTGCATTCATTGAGAAAAAAGAAAAAATGTTCTTATAGATGGTGATGCTTATATATTTAATGAAAACTGCATGATTCAAACCGAAGGCTTCAAGTTCGAATATTGTATAGTTGCCACATATATTACGAACTTCAGAATACACTTGAGCGCATTCAGTAATTACAAATTTAAAGAAATATTCTATTTCATTCAGACTGAACAAATACTTGTAACAGCATTTCAATTTGCAAGATCTAAACAAATAAATAAGTATTAAAATCTAGAGTAAAGGCTGATATGGAGTCGAATATTTCGACACAAGCTTCCTATTCAGACGCTTACTTACAAAGCGGTTTTATTTTTTTGTTACTCACTCAAAAACGTAAACTGTTCAGGTTTAAGATGCATAGAAAAGTTGGTCTTGGACAAGTGACTACATTTTGTGTCTTCTGTTAAAGAAATTTTCAAGCCATCGATTTGCTGCTGCGCTATTGCATTCTGCAGTGATTATGATTAAGCACTTTGACTATTGATTCAATTAAAAGATAGCGCCGCTGAAACCATATTTACGTGAATTTTCAGCTGCAAACTTGGCACGGGACACATAGGTGTCATTCTCCTTTATACATTAGTGCTTTGCTGATGTCTTACTTTCTCAGTTTCAGACTCACTCGTTTGCTCATGCTATGTACATACAGGGTGCAATACAGAGAGAATCGAATTCACTGCCAAACATGCTGCGTATATAGGAATGAGTTTCGCTCAACAATTCGAAGTGGGAGTAAATTGGGTGTGAGAAAACCTTTGCAGATAGCACAATACAACATGACATAGCAATCATGCTAATGTAAAAGTGATCAAATAACGATTTTCGCCAGATTTCGTTTGAAATTGCCTTTTAATGGATTTGCAAGTGGAAACTCTTATGGTCTGCTTGGCAAAGTCAGATTGATTCCTCATTATTTAGTTAAGAGAATGAAGGTCTGCCTATTTGAGGGTCCAGCCCCTTTTAACCATAAGGTGGCTCTTAGCAAGCAACGGTAAGTGCGAATTCAATGCCAAAACCTTCTAAAAAATTAACGCCACAAGAAAAATTCAAAGCTAATTCACACCTTCCTAATCTTTATGTTGTTTTTGTAGTATTACTTGCTTATCTTTGGAATATAAGTTATAAATTCCCTACAAGTGCTAAGCAGAACTTCGTAATTCACTTCAGCATTGCTGTGGAATGTTCAAACCCGTCAAAAATATTTCTTAGCTCAAACTTTATCTATTACGAATAGTGCCTGACTGTTAGGTGCCTGTCAGCATGTAACGTTGAGTGTAAGTCGATGCTACAACCTTCTATAATATCAACGCCGCAAGATAATTAAAAGCGATTCACATCTTTCTAATCTTCTAGTTATTTTTGTAGTATAACCTTTTTTTTCTTGGACTATAAACTGTAAGTTCTCTTCAGTATTGCTGAAGAATCTAAAAGCATAGTTAAAATATTCCTTAGCTCAAACATTTCTTCACTATAAATAGTGCCTGCAAAGTGTAAAAGTTGTCGTTTGAAGAAAAGTTGAAAAATAATGCAATTTTTGGAAACACGCAGGTCAGTCATGCATTTACAAAAAGCAAAAAATAATAAAAGCGACTTGCACCACCTCTCTGGATATGCGCTGCAGATCCAGTTTCGCGGATTTTTCCGTAAGCTTTCCCTAGAAAAACTGGTTGACTCAAAATGTTGAAGCAAATGAATGAGATGAAACGCACCTATTCATGAACAAAGGCTTTGTTAGCATTAATTGCTACAAGAAACCTGTGAGCGTTTTCATGCCAAATCAGCTTATATTGCCAGTAAATTTTATTTCAAATGCGTCAAGATGAAATAAGGAGTAATAAGTAAGAAGTGTGGCACAACTAAATAAAATAACACTTAAGTATAGATCTAACGCACAGATTAGATATTCGCTTTCAAGCCAAATTATCTATGAATTCTGATGGGAAAGTTAGCTTGGGCCCTGCAGTTAATGCACAGGTGAATCCAGATATCCATTGAAAATAAGGAGAACATTTTTCCGTTTTTTGCAACACCTAGAATATTCAAAGTAATATTTCATAGTTCGGTTAAAAGTAGATGATTAGATCCATAGCAAATCAAGAGATAAAATAATTTGATGCATGCTATCGAAACATTGAGTTAATCATAAAACTTCCCTGCAAATTTGAAAGCAAAGGTGCAATGAATTTTCGACCTTCAAGATAAGATGTTTCTGTAAACTGACGCCATCATTCAAATCATTTTTACAAAGCTATAAATTGATATTTCAGTGCACTTCATCCTGATTTCTGACACTATTGACGATATTTGGCTCTCCTTCGAACTTGTGCAATGCATTGGCAGTTTTAGCAATTCTAAAGTACTTTAATACTAAGAAATCACTTTGCGAAAAATGCTCATTCCACCGAATTGCAAAAAGCCAAATAATAAAGTCTTGATGCTAATTCCGCTTCTCTGCTACTCTTGTGGTATTTCTACAATTGATCATTGGAGCCATCAAGTCGAAGGACCCATACTGATTTGAGGACGATATTGAAGGATCATTGCGTGGATGAATAGCTATGTCATCGGCTCGCTATCAGGAATTCAGCATTTAGTTGTATTCTTAGCTAGCTGTGGAATGATACTGAATAATTATGAAATATTCAATTATTTTGATTTCTTATTTTTTTAACTGCATAGATGACAAATGTGTGAATGTTCTCCTGAAGAATCATTATTCCGGCTTATGTGCTGGCGCATATTGGTAAAACTATGAGGCTTGAATTCCTAATCATTGATTTTTGCCTTTCATTGTGTTGGTGCTTTCATTAGCGCTTGCAGTAGGTTTCGGCTCGTACTATCTTTTTCCTGGTCGTTACCCTCCTCCGTATTTACCGTTTCGCTGCTCCCACAAATTCCAAACCTACCACCTTTAGTGCCTCAATAATAACTATAACATATATGACCTCTATTATATTGAATTCGTAGAAAAGCAGCCATTGCCTCTGCGCTACCGGGATACTCGCCTTCTTCGATGTTTCTTTGGCCCTTTGTGCCCACTTACCACATTTGGTTGGTAGAACAGATTGGTGAACGCGTGTCGGCTAGAGTGTCGGACTAATCTAGTTCTGAGGGATTGAAGAATAACATTGCCCACACTGCAATCCGACACTCTAGCGAACCTTGCCTCAAAAGGTGTTGTGAAGTTTGTTTAGAGATTCGTCCAATCCTATTCAGTTAAAAGGAATCGCTAGAGTTATTTAACAGAATCTTACACGATTGCGATTCCATTGGCAGCCTAACTATAGTAAAATCATATAGGAGCAATCTTCACTTTCTATTTTTCTATCATTAACTTCTTCCATGTCACAGGACACTACCTTATGTCACTGCCGTCGGACTCCTTTATAACTCGTTAAAAAGACCTCACATTGCCAGCACTGCGATCTGAAACTAGCCGAATTTCTTGCCGTGTAGTTTAAACTAATTTGTTTATTTGTTATTAATGTCCAAACATTTTGGTTCTTGTCGAATCCGATGAATCGTAAAGAAAGACATGAATGCGTGTAGCGGAATCATTTTGTCCAAGCACATCTGATAATGAAAAGGTTAAGAGCAATCACTTACGTTTTAGCAGCTGCATTTTATGATGAAACAGTAAGGCTTTTTGCAGTGCTTTTATAATAACGAACGTCTCAGTTACGTGGCTGGTCATCGGAATCTGCTGAATAACAAGAATAGGCCAAATGCATTTGCTTCCTGTTATTTGTGATCACATTCTTCATTCAAAACCGCACTGCAAGTATCAATTTTGATATTTTATCAAACTCAATATACTTTAGTGCTGCCTCGGATGCAATTTTGACAATGAATTTTAGTTTACACTGTTAACTTTCAGCAGTTTCAGAAGTCACTAACGGTCAGCACATTGAGATGTTTCTAGCGTTGGACGCAGTCGGCACATTAACATAGAGTAACAAGTGCAAGTGATAGTTTAGTTATCTGCTAAAAGCAACTATGATTTGCAATAAAATATAACAATAACAATAAATTCCAGTTAGTACCGAACAGCTGTAGTCTCCTTTATTTCTTTGCCCTAGCTATTGCAAAATGGTTATTGGATTCTTGTTAAGTTTAGTTTTGAATAACCTATAACCGAGATCAAACAGAAATGTGTTTTTTTGTAAAAAGGCATAATGGTAGTTGATTTGCAATTCTGAAGGACTGCGTTTGAAAATTATGACATTATGATGAGTTTTATTTGTATAGGGTGCTGGATGCATTTCTTTTTCTAGGCATTTCGAAGCATTTGAATGTGGATTAGCCAAAATATTTACTGCTCTATAAATTTTAAGGACAATATAATGACGAATGACAACTGTTTTGCAGATATTAAACGTCCAGAACAAATATATTAAAGGGAATTATTTTCATATAAGAAATCTATCCTTTAAATTGGGTTTACTTTCAAAAATTCAAAATATTTTGATGCATGTTTCGTGTGGAATTTATGCACTATTGAAAATTGCAATTTTTAGTGTCAAGAAACAGGTTTAATAAGGTAACAGCATTGCTTGCTGAAATCCAGTGATAAGCACTAGCTAATGGGAACAATAGCTCTAGGGGCTGTAACGTAGTTGAAAGACGTCTTCCTTGATTTGAAAGACAATGAATAATTTTAGTTGGATTGATCTCTATCTATAATGTTAGTTCTCTCTCAAAAATCCCGCATTATAACTCCAATATTTACTACGATGCGAGATCATCTGAGTGACTCTGAAAGGTTATTTGATTAGTTTGGATAGAAGGCAACATTGGCTTTCCATGGTGGGAATCTACTTCGAAATATGGACTTTGCCCATACATAGATCTGTCGTGATTCGTGCTTGCAGCTTATGCTCCGGCGCACTTTTGCACGCCTGGAAAACTCAATTATTTTACTGTATGGATTTCATCTCTCATTTCATTGGTTCTTTTAATCACACATGTGGTAGGCTCTAGTTCATGTTACCCTCATCCTGTTGCCGCTTTCAAATGGCACAGCTTCCTAATTCTCCTCCATATTTTACGATTTTGCCTTCCGAAAATTATGAAGCTTCCACCTTTAGTGTTCCAAGTACTATCCGGGCTTGCGTTGCCTCATTGAGAGTAAATTTTCAGACAAGTAGCCAACACATAAACGGAAAGCTTACCTGCGGATACACTGCTCCAGTGTTCCTCGTATAGAGCTTAATCGATTCAGGCAACTCATAAAAACTAAGCCAGTTAGGGTTTTCGTGGCACTAGTATGGGCTCAAGACTATTGTTTCGAAGGTTAGAGCTTTCAAATGCCATCGGAAAAAAAAGCCTGAGAAGCTGAGTCTCTCTAAAAAACTGGAAAAATTTATAACTCTCGTTTAAGTGGCACGTGGTTAAGACCTAATTAAATGAAAAAAGGCATTAAACCGTAGGCGATTAAGCTTTTTGAAAGTTAAATGTGCTTATGTGAGAAAATAGTGACTCGGAAAAATCCTGATCTACAAAATTTTGCATGAATTTGAGCGAAAATGGTTGAAGAAGCTTACAATTGGCATAATGTAAGTAACATGTTACACTAATTACAATAAAAGGGAGAAAATACAGTCACATTGACTGACCCGATCAGAAGCGAATAATTACTGAAAAGGGAGTTGAAAACGGAGAGGACGAGAGAGCTGAAAGAATATTAGTAATATAAAGAAAAGTTGGAATTGGTTGGCAAATAGGAATCAGAAGTAAGGGATTGGGTGGGGGTCATCTTGCGTCTTTCTAGACTACTCCACCACTTCCAACCATTGATATCCTGACTACGGGTCCCATTAGGAATCGCAGCTCAAAGAAACTATGGTTACCGCTACCCTGCCTCCATGCCACCGGATTTCAGCAAACCGCCAGGCCTTTCACCTATTTTTACTACCGTTTCTCCTTTTTGGCACCCTTGATAGGGCTTCTTATTGTTTCTCTATAACACCAAAGTATCCTTCTGCTCTATTCTTATTCCCCAGAATAATCTCTCTTCTCTCTCTATACAGATCGATAATGGATGCATTCAGATGAGCTTTGAGAGCAAAAAATACTGAGGTGACACACTTTCATGTAGAAAACCAACTAAGTAGATGGTTGGAAGATTAAAAACTGGGTTTTTAAGAGCCTATTAAGCTAACGAGTGTGGTGCTTTTCCAGTAAAGGTCGTTATTAAATTAAAATCTGTATATTTTGCCACAAGTTTTATTTACTTTCAGCAGGCAATTTAACCAACGGCAACACTTGCTTCTCTTTATTAATGTGCCGACTGCATATGACACTAGAAACACCTCAACATGCTAACGCAGCGAAAAAGATGGAGGCGAAACAGAGATGGTGAATTAAACGAGAGGAGTTTGATGGATCCAAAATTGGTCAGGCAGTATAGTATTTAGCAAATCGTATTCAAAAAGTCCCCACAAGCCTCCTTTATGTAGAAAAAAATCAACCGACCAAAGATCTTTGAACAATCACCTTGATTTCGTGCAGCTGCCTTCTTATCTTCTGCCTCTCAGCGTAGCATCACAAACTCCATGGGTGTAGAATGACCTCATCTCTGTAATCACATCTAATCTTCGTCTATTGGTAACAGAGTATTGTAGATTGATGGTTGAAACAGTCGTCGATCACATCATTTTATGGAAGGCTGTGCATTTTGAAACACTGCAATACTCTGAACCGTAAGGAAGTGAATTTTCACGATGGACTGCAAAGATTATTTTCTCAGGTACTATGCAATATTTTGAATTACAAAGGGTTGATAAATTGTGATAATTCAGATCTATCCAAGGAAAGCTAACAATCGTACTAAGTTTTTGAAAGGAGCTGATATTAGTCACTTTGTGCCATGTTCTGGTTGAAAAGCCTTCCATATCCATAGGCGAATTCCAGTCAGAGAAATTAAAGACCTCTACCATTGTTCAAGAGCCGATTACATTTCACTTAGCTGCTTCGGAATCTAAGTATCAACAAGTGCTTCCCGATGAGCAACTCTAAGCAGTCAATCCGTAGCTTAACTGCGATAAACTTGATTCGGGTAAAGCACAAAGATGCTGTTTTAACTCCAATTGCATTGCCTCAGGCATCATTCAGTTGGTGTTATGATAAGACATGTCCTATTTAGGACATGTTAAGAGATCATGTTCTGTCAAGCTGCCCAGCGCAAAAGTTATGAGAAATATCAGAAATTTTTGCCGCGTAATAAAATTTTAGTACATGATGACAGATAGAAATGTAGGAAATCCCATATTTTGCAAAGCAAATATTTCATAGCGTTTGCTAAATTCGAATAAATTTGTGCTGTTTATACTGTACCGATCTTTTTCAAAAAGGCGCAGTCTAGCAGTCGGATTGAGACTCAAAATCAAGAATCCAACTTTGGCATTTAGAGCAAAACTCATATCAAATTTGGCTTTTGAGTTTTCCGTCTAAGATTCGCTCTTTCAAATGAAATCCGAAGTACAAACCTTCAGACAATAAGCCTTCAACCTATTCTACTGCCGTGGAACTGCATACTGGCCCTTGCAAAAAAGTTGCAACAAAACTAAGACAGCACCCACCCTCTCATCTTGACGAACGTGCTGCATTGTTAGCACTTCAAACGTAAATTTTAAACACTGATTGAGCTGGTTTGCAAAAAAGATTATCTATAGATTGATTAGGGGTCAGCATTTTGCTATGAAGTACAGCAATTCATACCATGTGCATGTGCCCTTGCATCGTGCAGGTTGATCTTTTTGAATTTTGAACAGCTGTTTTTATATTTTCATTTAGTTAATCGAATTTCATAAAAAGCGATTTTTTTACTGATTTGCATCTTAAGTAAGGTATAAACACCGCAAACGGTGAAACTTTATTGAGCTGTTGTTGGATGGATCGATTGGATAAGGCTGACGTTTCCATGGCAGCATATATAAATTTGATTGTTGAAAAAAAGGTTCAGTAAACCTTCTTACAAAAATCTAATATAATATTTTGGCCCTTTTTCGCATTGATGTGATATAAAGCTGTGAAAATGCATGTTTGATACTTTATAGTGTGTCCCGTTGTGTAGGCCTCATTCGATTAACACTAATTCTTCAGATAAGTTTTACTTTGTTAGCAGTCAATTGAAGACAAGCAGATATAGTTCGGCCGAAAAATCCTCATTTGTTAAAATACAATAAAAAATTGTCAATTTCCTAAATTAGAAGGATTATCAGTACAATACATGGAAGCCTGTCCAAAATAGAGCCTGTGTTTCAAAAGCATTGATATTCGGCTGCATGGAAAGCAATTTTTATAAAGGCTTTGAGAGTAGTTACAATTAAGCTATTTTAATCTCCGCTTCCCTAGTTGATTTGAAATCGGTCCATGATCACGAAATAAAAAAGAGTATAGAGGAGACGGATAATTGGCTAGTGTTGCTAAAACAATCAAAGGGCGAATTGAAACTCGGCTTGCTAAAAACTAATTTAACCACAATTTCCCACTGCGCTTAAGCTGATACTAAGCATGCGCTATGAGAAGCACATTTATTGGTTTCTTAAAGCAAAACTTTCTACAGTGCAAAATGCATCTGTGAAGTGATTAGAAGAATTTGACCTTAGAGTGTTGGCTGTACTGTGTTCATGCATACCTCATTATTAAACTGGGCAAAATAAGTAATATTAGTGTCTAGAAAGCATTTGATCATCTAATAAATTGTTAATAAATTTACAAAGCTTGTTTTTTTTAATTGAAATAGATTGGTTTACAGGCACTGCAAAACAGACGCTATGATTTGGAACAAATTAACTGAAATCTTAGTTCGCATTAAAGTTTATACTTGAGTAAATTTAAAAAAAAATTCAAATTAGTAAGTAGGAAAAAGGAAAACCTTTCTTTTTTTAAAAAACGAAACTTTTGAAAATTTCACTTTATTTAAGCAGCTGATATAATTTTTTTGTGATATTATACATTTAAAATTCTTTGGTTTAGTGCAACACTAATCTCATGATTTATTTCTAGAACACCTTACATATTTATGTAAAACTGGAGGAATATGGATGATGTAAAATTTAAATAACCACTGTCAGATGCCTTATATTTCTTCATATTTTAGCACTAGTCATGGGTTAAACAGTGTAAGAAATATTTTAGTTGAATTTTTATCGATGAAAAATTAATTCAACAGTAAGTGATTTCTTTTAGCGCTGCTGGTAAACTACGCAGAAACTTCTTACTCCGCTTAAAAATATTCAGAGGCGAACTGTTTGAAATCAATTTCACAACATTTACCAAAAAAATTTCAACTGATGCTGCATTAAAGTGATTGGCTGCCGAGACAGTAACTGATAAAGTTTGATCTTTTTCCAGGTTATACAATGATTTTATACCATGGCTTCCGCTAATGCAAATTCAAAATTGATATCGGCTGTCAAAATTAAGGGCTATTAAACATTTTAAGATTAACAGTGCCTTCGCAAAGCAGATTTTGCTATTTTACAGGCAAGGAAAAAAACAATAAATTTTTAAATATTTGCATCGTCTCTGTTATCTTCAAAAACACAGCTTTCAGGTAAAGATGAAGATGTTCACCATACCAAATGCACCTCATTCAATTGCATTCGAATCGAGCTGATAGAAAAAAAGATGCCAGCTACCATTCTTGAAATCCATTGAGATCTTTTCTTAGCCTGATCTGTCTTGAGCTGAAAACTAATATTTTCAAGTTTTTAGTTATACATCAATTTCTACTGTTGCATTCTTGGTTTTAAATTTCTACGAAGTGAATGCATGAGAACCCTGGGTGTCGCATTACAATCTAGCAGCTTAACTTCGTACATTTAGCAAAAATTCTTGCAGAACGAGCAACACTTATTTGTTTGGTTTTGTAAACATGTTGAAATGCCAACATTCTGGTCAGTCGCTTGTCTGCACATTAGTTAATACTTAATTTGCGTCGTCAACTGCTCATATTAAATCGACATTTTACCTTGTGTATTTTGAAACATAAGACGTTTTGACCTCTTAGGTTAACCATCACAGTAGCTGGGTAAAAGTTTAATTATCAGCTAAAAGTCTTTATTAAGGTGATGCGGAAACGGATCGGCTACGCAAAACCGATCTTTTGGGTAAGAATTAAAATGTGTCATATTTTAGACACTTTATTGTGTGACTCTATTCCTTAGCTATTGCCATACAAGTATATTTGAACCAAAGTTTGAGTCAATGTATTTGATCGGCCATCAAAAAACAAGAAGGCAATTCTGAACCATGTGATATGCAAAGTTGATTTAATTTGATTCGAACTGATCTGCATTTTGGAATGTTCCATTGTGGAAAAGTCCTGTGAATTTGTGCTTCAGTTGTTAGTCAAGCAGCTCTGTTTCGCATATCTCAAAGTAGATGCAGCTGTGCTAAGTCCATAATAACAAACTCTTAATCTTGTCCTTTAGTCTAGTACGGTCTGGTCTAAACGCTCCCAAACAATTACATAAAACTCCTTTATTTTTCATTCTTTTGGGATCGTTTGTTGGGTCATGCTATTTCAAAGGCATAAGAATTCAATACGTTCCAATTGCACAAGCTGCTATATATATATATATATATATATATATAGCATCGAATCACGCTGGTAAAACATGCAATGTAGATGGATATTTATCTAATGCAGTTCTTCTCATCATGCTCACCAATTAGAAATAGCTCAGGTTAGTGTAAGGCAGCATTTCGAGTAAGACAAATAATTTGCAGGTAACATGACACACAACCTGTTCTAATTTTGCATTTGTTGAAGCAAATGAGTGCTGCCGAAAAAACAGGCTTTACGCAAATTTTGCACAATTACCAGACGTACCTAACTGGTTTAATCTCGTAAATAATGCAGTGGATTGAGTTTCAGTTTGTGTAGTCTTTAAAATGCGTTTCTTGAAATACAAAATAAACGCAGTCTGTTTTTATCCAGTGCCTTTGAACCATTCTGATTTTCTTTTGTTTAAGATAATAATATTCTATCGTCTTCTTTTTCTTCCTTTTTTCCAAACCACCTTGACCTTATTCCCTGATCTTCTACCGCTTTAAAAGATTCATTCATTTAGACAACTCGTAACTTGATGCAACAATGTTCCGAGCTTTTAACGCAACAAATCATAAGACAGCTGCCTAATTTGTCGAGACCGGCAACTTTAATCAAATATTGAGCCATTAAAGGAATTCAAACTTAATCTGCGTTTGCACCAGTTGAATTTACAGTCAAGTCAGCAATTTAAATTATGCCAACTGAGATACTGAACATTTGCATTTTGACCCGAATAAACTATTTCAACCTTTTTCCCTAAAATACATCATGATTTTTTTCCTTAATAAGGAACGTCAAGGCAATACTACTAACATCACAGAAAGCGCCAACGTATTCAACGTCGTTTTCCAGTTGTTAATTTATCAGTCATTCTGATGTTGGTTGCAGGTTATAAGAATGCGACAAAAGGATAATGGAGCATTCTCCTCAGGTTGGTGCCTTTATATCTTATTAAATTCTTCTGACAGGCAATATTTTGTGTAGTCATAGTCCACGATTTCAGGTATTTGCGTCTTGCCTAATTTACTAGGCTCAACGAAGTTAAACTCTGACTGTTAAAATCTAATTTTTACGTCCGGTGGGTGATTAGTCCTATCCGGCTGCCCTCTCATTAGTCCCCAGAGTTGAACCTGGGCTTACCGGTGATCAACTCAAGGAGGTTGAGAATAGGTCTTACCATCTTAATGGTTAATAGAGTTACTGCCACCAATCAAATCGAGCACTAGTCATTCGTGTTACAGTTGGAATAGAAACAGACGAGGCCAACAACATGCAACTCTCACATGGCATATAACCGGCCTAATCTCTCCAAAAGGAAATATCCTCTATGGTTTGCACGATCTGTCTGCGAACCTCTATGCTTGTAGAAACTTACAACTTCAGCATTAATATCCGCCTAAGGTATAAGAGCGATCCCACAGTAGAAACCATAGGAAACTTTCAGTAACTCAGATATAATTCCATTTTTACAGGAACTTTTGTATAGTTTTAGTATACTTTGAGCCACTCTCATCTCTACCATTGAGCGTGAGGAGTCTCTTGGTAGAAGATCTTAATATTTAGTTTCTTCCGTGGTTTTGACTTTCAGCATACTCCTAGTAGTGTAAGGCCAGATCTTTCGATTTCCATAGTTTCCTTGCACTTTTTGCTTTCCATAGGGAGTTTTCTTTCATTATATCATTCAACAGCATTAAAACTTTTCGAGGTTCCCTCTTTAATGTGCGATTTGAGCTTGGAGACAATTGTTTATAGGCAGTGATCAAAATTTATATCTGCCCTTCTAAGAGCTGGTATATAACTAATGAAGAGTAGGTTTGACCTTTCAATCAAAACAAAGTCAAGAATAGCACTATTCCATGTAGGGTGGTACCAGGTCAGTCTTCAAGAAGTTGATTTCCAAAAAAAAATATTCATCGCGTTTAAATTATTATGCTCTGGGCATGGTCAAACCTACTCTTTACCTCCACTTTGTTACCACCGGTAATCTTAGGTGCAACCCTGAGGGCTAAAGAGAGGGACGGTCAGATGGGACTAATCACCCTCTGGACGCATAAATTAGATTTTGCCAGCAGAGGTACAACTCTAACAGCTTGGTAAAGGAAGCACGACGGATTCGTGGTCTCAAACTGGAGTATGGAATGCACGTGCAAGTAGCTTTGAATGGAACCTCTGTCAGAACGTTGAATTCGGACGAGGTGGCTCGACGAAGCTAAACTGATACTTATGCGACAAAGCCATGCCAGATAAGAGTTTAGACAAACAAAGACGTCAATAAACGTTTTTACTTTTGTGTTAACTGTTGTGCTTAATTGCTAAAAAGCTATTTATACTTCTGTTGTACACCCAATAAGTCCTTGGGACTTGCCCTAATAGGTGGGGAGAAAAAGAATAAATAAAAATTAAATAAATGCTCTGAGCATAGGCCTGGCAGGTTTAGTCCGATCTCCGTAATGTCTTCTTCAACGGTAAATTGACCGACTAGTTTGGTGCCAACGTTACGAGCATCAGAGCCTAATCTGCAATTGAAGTCACGAAGGATAATTATTTGTTTACCTTTAGAGAGACGTATTATATAGGCTTTGACCACGAGTTTTAGGAAGGAATTTTCGATCCTCTTCAGGGCCACCCTTTCCATGCGTGATTGTTTTAGTTGTTTGACGTTGACTAGGAGTCCAATTCGAATGTTTGCTAGCTTTGAAATGGCAATCTGTAGTGCAAGAGAAAGGGGGCTAGCATCTCGAATCTGTGACATTATGCTGCAATTTGCATAGTTAATCGTTGGTGATGGTGGTTATCCACCAAAGGTTAGTAATCCCGATCTGCACATGATGAAGCAACCATCGTTTGGAATGCAAACAGCTGCCCGGCATTGTTGGCCGATTAGAGATGTTGACAACCAATCGCAGTCGGCACTCTTTACAATGCTCAAAAACTGGTGAAAATATAATAATTACGGACGATCTGCACTCCATGCAACATTTAATCATGCATGCATGTCTGATAGCACAATGTAGAAAGTGCAATTATGCGAATATGAAAAAAGTGACGAGCGACACTGATACAGCAAACAAACAACTAGAAGGAGTATATTGAGAAGATGCTACTGCCGCTTCTGATGCTTCTACTTTGATATTGCTCTGTGACAAGAAATAGCAGATGAAAGGAAACTTGGAAAAGTGGCAAGAGAAAGATGTAACCGTAAAAACGATGCATGATTAGATCGTTTCACGTGCATCGAAGATGACTTTGGGCAGTGAAGAGTAAGAGGAGACGAAGAAAGACGTTAAGGCATGGTATGAGGACAGTTGATGCTGAAAAATGGATTACAGGATCACTTATACATCATTGATTTCGACTCCGAATGGTAGAGGTTATGAAATGGAGTTAGAGCGTTTGAAATGACTCCAGCTCATGCTCTTCTGCGTTCGTGATTTTGCTTTTTTTGTTCTTCGTTTAGGTTGTAGTTGACATTTGTGGCCGAAAATGATACCAACCTTAAATAGTAGTTTTAGAGTTTAAACAAATAGAAACAGCTATAATCTAACCAAGTCGAATTTCATTTGCCTTAAATCTGTCCAGCTGACTCAATTTTCACCTGATTATTATTTAATCCCCTCCCCTCTGCGAACGCAGAAAGGAGTGAATTCAAACGCTCTATTTTCTCATCCATTTTCCTCAAGCGATCAACCATCTCCTCGAAAGCTCTTATTGTCGTACCATAACTTTCACTAGTCATAATCGAGACCGGCGCTTTGCAGCACTTGCTGCTTTCTCTAACCATGTGTCCATATTTCTTTTCGTCTTCTTTTCCTCTCCACTGTTCAAGGTCGACTATTATGCTTTTGAAGTGATCTTCTCAAGCGTTTAGCATTAGTCGCCACTAGATTTCGCAAACTTTCTAAATTTTCCATCATCTACTCATTCTAATCACAGCACAGTCACAAAGTAGAAGCATGAGAAGCGCTATTGTCAACTAGCCTTGCTGCAGTAGATTCTTTCTTTTGCTTCCCTTCAGGTTGTTTGTTTGCTGTATCTGTGTCAACGGCCGTTTGTTTCATCTACGCAATCATCAATCGCTGATTACATTTTGCCCTATTAAACATGTGTGTATGCGTGATCATCTGTCACATGCAGACAACTCTAATTTTCTCATTAGTGTCATGGGTTGCTTATACCACGACGAGTCGCTCATAAGACAGTATGCATGAGCCAGAAAACTTGAGTTTCAGCTGCGCTTCTCCTCTCCATCTCGGATTCCCATTTACATTCTTTAAGTGATTTTTGAACCCGCCGCTAAAACGAGAACCGTTTCGACGGTGCTATTAAGGTATTCAAAGTCCCTCTTGAGAGGCATCATTTCCACACTTGAACGCTGTAGTTACCAACGCTGCTGCTGATGTGGCTGCTCCAGTTGCAGTATTAGTTCCATTGTTTGGACTGGAAGGGACAGGTGCAGTTGGTAGGGTCGCTGACTTTAACAATACATTTTAAAATCGAACACTTTGTAACTCTTGGATTCACACTGAGTTGCTACAACAATCACGGATGGAATAGACGGCCCTGGTGAGGGCAGTGGAAAGCGTTGATGTTGCTGAAGTAAGATTAAAAATAGACAAGGTCGACAAAATGTAAATCTCAATGAGCAATATACACGGTAGAGAACGCAAAAAAATTTCATAGCTGGAGCAGATTCAAAATCTACGTCTATTCATCTATTAAATTAAGATGTAATATCATTGCTTCGAGATTTTCTTTGTCCAATCCTCTTATTCAGAAATCAAAGTCGAAATTGACGTAGCCGTAAAAACCTAATCAATAGCTGTGGTGGTCAAACCTACTCTCTACCTCCACGTGGGGACCACTGGTAACCTATAGGACAACCCAGAGGGCTAAAGAGAGGGGCGGTCGGAGAAGACTAATAAACCAACAGACGTATAAATTCACTATTATGCCAACGGAAATACAGTCAGAGTCTACAAACAGCCTTTTAAAAAAAATATGACATAACACCTGGATCCATGGTCTGATATTCGGAATATGGAACTTGCGTGGCTGTAGCAATGATTGGAATATGGATATTGTTGCCTTAATGGAAACTCGAATGAAATCCTGCCCCTAAACAATCGATAACTACGCTTTCTACAACTCTGGACACAATAAAAGCTCTAGATTAAATAATGGAGTCGCCTTTTTGGTCAAAACAAAAACATAAAAGCTGAATTCAACCCTGTTATTAAATAGATTTGCAACGCTGACACTCCAAATCGGAGGAGTCAAAATTGGAATGATGGGATGCTATGCTCCGACCGAGTCTATGGAGGACGCAATTGTTAAGAATTTTTCTATTGACTTGTGGCCAAAACCTAAAAGTAACGGGTTCTGATACCCATAACATTGGTTCCAAAATAATCAGTCCCTTTACTGATCAAGAAGATACTACAGAAAACGGTCTTAGGCTGCTAAGACTATGCAGAGAATATAAACTACACGTAATTAATACTTTCTTTCAAAAACCAATGACTCGAAGATTAATCTGATACCGCCCTACAGAGGAAGGTACAGTTCTTGATTTTGTTCTAATGATAAGATCAAATCTATTCCTACTAAGTGATGTATGAACTTCTAGAAAGGCAGACGCAAACTTCGATCACTGCTTACTAACAGTAATCCTCAATCTCAAATCACAACGCAGAAAACGCCTAGGAAAATGTAAGGACAGAACTCTGAAGGAGGACATGAATAGTCAAAAGCAACGGTGGCAACTACCTAAAAGCATAAAACAAATAAGAAAATCGAAGGAAACATACCAGGAACATCTCAAAAGGGAACTAATTCGGGACCCTTTGACTACTAAACGCGAAGATATCTTGAATTCTATAGAAAATGCAGCTGTCAGAACAACAAAGCAAAAAAACTGAGTGAAAGAAAATCGGATGGTATCCAGCTATCTGTGAATAGGAAGTCAGAGAACTACAGCTACAAAAGCAGTTGAGAGCAAACTGGCTCTTAAATCCATCTCAGGAAATATTTATGAAGTACGAAGAGCAGAGGTACAAAGTGAATAACCTGATACGAAACTGGAAAAAAGCAAATTCAGAAGAGATAAAATCAGCTTTCCTGTCTATTTCGCAGAGAAACTACCTTGTAAAGCCTTCATTTTGCTGAAGGACATAATGAAGGAAAACCCCTCATGGACCACACAAACTGGAAGGAGACTAGTTAAACCAAAAGATCTGGTCGCACACTACCGAGAACTGTTCAAGGAAAGAACCACTGAAGAAGTTTAAATTATGCCTATCTACCAAGAGACTCCTCTATTTCAATGGAGGAGATCGAGATAGCAAAATACAGATTAAAACTACATAAAAGTCCCAGCGAAAATGAAATTATATCCAAACTACTGAAATGGGACAACCAGTGTCTAAATGTCTACCTACTAAAAGTGTTCAAGGACTTCTATAATGCGACTACTCCTACACCTCTAGCTCGGATCGATGCTGAAGTTGTAAGTACCTACAAGCGGAAAGGTTCGCAGACAGATCTTGAAAACTATAGATCAATCTTCCTTCTAGATGCATTAGATAAGTTATATGCATCTATTCTGTGCCAACGTTTGAAGCACCATCTTGACGAACTACACTCAAGAACCATATTTGGATTCTGTGAAGGAATATCAACCGAACAGGCTATACTTAAAGTAAGAACCATTATACAGAAAGCCGTGGACCAGAAGCAGAAAAAAGTGCTAGTGTTTGTCGACCTGGAAAAGGCCTTTGACTCGCTGCCTACAGCTGCAATTATCAACCGAATGATAGATCTAGGCTGCTCTTGGCAAATAATCTCAGTAAAGTCCTTAATGCACGTACCAAAGGGAAAATTGAGGGGAACAAGGGACTACTTTGAGATGAAATTTGGCGTGAGACAAGGCTCAAAAGAGGGACCATTTCTCTTCAACCTAACCTTCCAATTCATATTGGAGCACAAATAATTTATCACTCGGGTAAATAATTGCAGTTAAATCATATAGATTACGCCAATGACCTATGTCTTGTTGCGCCAAATAAAGTCGCCACCGTCAGATTAATAGAGCATCTGGCGAAAACGATACAAAATTTGGAATGCAAATCACAGCGAATAAAACTTTCTGGTTTTAAATTGGTGACGGTGAGGACCAAAGGCCTCTTGAGGTAGCTGGAATGTCATTTTGACGTGCCTCACACTTCAAATATATTGTTATCATAATTCAAGACACCGGTGAGCCGGGTGAAGCAATAATCCCAAACTTGACCAGGGCAGAAAGGCACCTAATATGACTGCGACCGATTCTGCGCTCAAGAAGTCTCAAAAACACCCTCAAAGCGCATCAAGTGGGAAATTGTCGATCCTGCAATCACTTACGGATTATCAACTATTGTCTTGGACCTAAAAGATAACAACTGAATCAAAGCAATACCGAATACGGCTCGCCGTATGATACTTGGACTGTATTCGCGAAGAGACAAAACTGTTGAGGAACTCCGAAAGGAACTCCGCAGTGCAAGCATCAATTTTGATATTTTATCGAACTCAATGCACTTTAGAGCTGCCTCAAATGCAATTAGGACAATGATTTTATTTTGCACTTGTACCTTTCAGCGGTTTCAGTAGTTTAAACATTCAGCACGTTGAGATTTTTCTAGTGTTGAATGCAGTTGGCACATTAATAGAGCGTAACAATTGTAGCTGTCGGTTATGTTACTTGCAAAAAGCAACTATGATTTGCAGTAAAATATGCCAAATTTATTTGAATGACAACCTTAACTATGGATACGCTCCACTTTTTAGCTCAACAGACTCTCACAGACTCTTCGTTGGAATCCTAATGCACTTGGAGTTTAATCAAACTCATTCCTTACTTTCCCAACAATCTACTTAGCTGATTGTCTGCATTGATGTAAGTCGCCTCGGTGATCTTTGGTCTCAAAGCACATTGGAATGCATCCATTGTGGATCTCTGTGGAGGAAGTAGGGAGACCATCTTGGGGAAAACGGAATGAAAGAATGGGACTCAAGAATACTTAAGCGTTTTAGAGAAGCAATAAGGAGGCACGCAAAAGGTGCCGAAGAAGGAGCAATGGTTGGTTCTCATAATTGAAAGGTGCTGCATTCGCTGGACGTGGTTGCTCACTTATGTAATTCAGCAGAACTGTAGCCGGGTGGTGGTAGCATCGGCCTTTCCGGGCAATGAAGAATAAGAGTACGTAAGCGTAGCCGATGGCACCCATTGTTAGAGGATGAGTCACTGGGAGTAGCGGGGTAATCCAAGAAGATTCATGGTGACCCAAACCTGGTTCCTTACTCCAGTCTTTTATTCGCCAACTAATTTTATCTTTCAGCTCTGTTATCTGCACCATTTTCGAACTGCATTTTCAGTAACTTTTCGTTTCTGATCGCGTCTGTTAATTATATTGAATCAATAGCAAGCCTTTTCAGTCATTTTTACTTAAATTCATTTTAAAGTTCCTGAGTTTCAGTTTTCTCACATAGGCACATTTAACTTTCGAGAAGCTTTAATGCTTACCGTTGCTACATTTCAGTCTAATGTCTTAATTTTCTATCCTGTCGTTACAAGTCCTTCCAGCAAAAGAGTTTGCAAAAAGCCCGCACTAATCATTTCAATACATCTTAATCATACGTTAGTTCCGTGAGAGTTATTCTACTTTCCAAACGACCAGTTTCTAGAGATACTCAGTCGTGTAATGCCCTCTGAGTTTCCCTCCAGGCTCGGTTCTTTCCGATGGCATTTGAAAGCCCCAATCTGAGGAAAAATAGCCTTAAGCCAATTCTAGTGCCACGACACCACAAACAGGCCTTCGTATTATAAGTTGCCCGAATCGGAAAAGTGCTAAACTAGAAACATTAGAGCCGTGTAACCGAATATAAGCTTTAGGGTTTGCGAAAAACAAAACGAGCGTCATAAAATTATTGGGCCTGATGTGCAGATAACTGCAGTGGAACAAAGATTAATGGGTAACACGGAAATAGGAAGCGCTTTTCTTTATCATGCTGAGCAAATAAACTAGTCAGAAACTTATGGCGAACTATAAAAGCTTCGTAAAGCAAATTGAGATATATTTTGGGTACCATTAAGTTGAGCACTAAAAGATGAAGGAATGGCAAAAGCAACAGCAAAGATGATTAGGCTAATGTGACTTAAAATGTTGTTGTTGACATTACAGGGGGCAAATTTCGCACCATAAAGCTGCTAAGGTCATTGAATTGCCCAACATTTTATGTGTAACAAGCCGCAGTCTAATTTGCGTCCTTTGATGTCACTAAATCCCCAACATTTTGCAGTATCAATAATGCTTCATCTTTATATTCACAGCGTTAATGAGATCAGTTATAACTTATTATGATAAAAAGTTAATAAATTTGAAAAAAATGTGTTTGTTGCAAGGTAGCAACTGACAGCGTTTCCATGGTATCACAGACTTACAGAATGAAATGGGATGTTTTTTGAAAAACGGTTGGACCCCCGTGGTTGTTTAGATTCATGAAAGGCTCTTGCAATTCTAGTGAAAATGAAATTTGATGTAAACAAAAAATTCATTTAAGGATGCTTAGCATAAAGCAAATTGTAAGCACATTTTAGCAGAATGTAGTTATAGGGTGAAAGTTAATTGATGCTTCACCGGATTTCAAATATAACCATATGATGGTTTATTTCTATTTTGAAGAAGAAATTACACCGAACATCAGGAAATAGTTTTGTGTTAGTCAAAGTTTAGCAAGGATTTGGAGCAGAATTCATACTAACTGACGCAAAGTGTTCGCATTATCAAGTAACGCATCGGAAAAGTACAGCACAAAGTCTAAATTTGTGTAAAGAGCTCGAAGATTCTACACAATTTCTTTGCAATTTGATAGGCATAGTAATGGTTGATTTTCGCCTCTGCTTTTTGAGGTCAGTAAAGTTATTTGAGCTTAAGGGCATCAAACTTGTTAGAATGGGCACATGATTTCAAGAATTTGTTGAAATAATGTCTTGCATCCTTACAAAGAACCTCATTTACTCAGTTAATCATAGCACTGAACGGAGGTTTATGCTGTCAACTTTTATTAAATGCAGGTAATTTTTATAATTTTTTTTAAATAATCTAAAAATTACACGAAGAAATTTTAAATTGGCTAGAATACATGATTGAAGACACGTGACCTTTAGAAAAGTACATGAAACTATAAGAAATTTTTCGCTTAAATATGCTCTCCTGCATCTAATCAAGCAAATAAGAAAATGTTTACGCCATTACAGAGATCATCATCAATTTATTACAGAAGAGATGTCTGCCTTAAACGATATTTGGTGATGCATTTGCATTTGATGTAATCCCATTGACATTACCATTTAAGAATTCGATACATTTGAAGCAGGTCTCAATGCTCATTTAAATGCAACTTCAAAAATCTTCGTTGTGTTGGCTTTGACGTTTCTCATCAAGCCTGAAATCAACTTTTTAACAAGAATGTCGTTTTAGCTCTGAAATAATTAAAGCAAGTTTTAATGCACAAGTGAAAATGCTGACCCGACTGTCGCTTTTCCTCATGCGCATTGCCCTTCGACGTTTGCATTCGAGCAGAACGTCTTATCACTTCTGTCTAGATGATCGATCACTCGGGCAAAGGATGGCTGTTAAATCATCTTGAGTACGCAGCTGTCAGATTAATAGAACATCTAGGGATATCGCTGGGTAAATACGGAATGCAAATTGCAGCGAAAAAAGCGCAATAGTTTCAAATGAGTGCTAGCGAGGATCAAACGCCCCTCCATAGTTCAAGGTATCAGTGAGCAAGATGGATTACTAGAAGCTGACGAAGTCAAAGCAAAAATGCACTTAGCTTGACAACGATCATTTCTGCATCCAATCAGTCTCAATAACAGCCTAGAAGCATTTTTGTTGGGTATTTTTTGCTGATTTCATGGACACTTACGATTTTTTTACAATTCTCTTTAGGGTAAAAGTAAAAAATCGACTAAAATCTATGCAGAATAGGGGTCGACACTTAATACTAGGATTGTATTTGCGAAAAGCAAAATTGTAAAAAAACTTTGAAAGCAGCTGCTGATGCGTGACTTGGCAATTCTTATACAGTCAAAGAGGCCGAGCCCATGGAAGATTTTAAAAATGGACACAGACAGTCTAAGACTCAATTCTTGAGAGTAACTTTGCAAATGATGAAACTAAATAGATGCTTCATTTAACTACAAATGCAAGCTAAATGTGACGAGGGTAGCTAAAGAGACACATTGAAGAATGTCACTCATTGGTCAAGATAATAAAAAGTAAAAAGCTAATAGAGAGGGGAGGATAATCACTCTGCAGAAGTGATATTAGAAGAACTGAACAGTATATGGAGAGGTAGACTACGAAGAAAAGTCCATCTGGCAGGATGAGCAATATAATTATTTCATATTGGTTTCGAATAACCTTTAACCACACATAGTTGGCAGAAAAGAATTCCTGGATAAGGGAAAGCAGACGAGGACGAGGTGCTGCAAGAAGTATCACTGTAGAATGGACTGTTGCAGCACCACAAACCATGTCTTGAAATGATCAGGAAGCCAAAGATGTAAGTTTAACTGTTCTATGCTATGTGTACAAGCTCTTGCATAAATCTCATTAAGCGAAACAGAAGGTAAATTGATGATTGGCACAGTTGAAGTAGATCTCAATATTATTTTAATGCACCTTCAACAATCTCAGTGGTATAAACTCTGACGTTTCTCATCAAGCCTGAAACCATGATCGGCAGAAATGACGTTGTTAGGCGTAACTAAGAATGCCGACTTCATTCTTCCTGTTTCTTGACGCTTGGGTTCTAACAATTTTCAATCTGTATTGAACTAGAAAACCACGTCAGCACTGTTTATGTTTTTATTTTGTTGCATTAGCCTCAAATAATAACAAACCATTCCTGCGAAATTTAAACTAAATATAACTTTTGTGTTTGCGCAGGCCTACAATCACGACCTCGCAAGAATTCAAGTAAATATATGCTCCACCTAAAGCACGCAGCTTTTCAACAGATACGCAACACAACGGCTGGAATAAAATTGAAACTTTGCACAATTCAAATCGCACTTACAGTGCTTCTCAATATTAAATACATGTCCTTTTAGTTCAAATAAAAAAAATCATTTAAATTCATTGAAATGGCATCATATAATCATTCATTTATTCCATCATTAAGAAAGTAGGATATTGTATTTCAACTTTCATCCCAGCCTTAGCTGGCAACGTAAGAGTTAATGATCTGACAATTAAATTGAACAATATCATATTTCACGTGAATTCGTTTGTCTGTGCAGCAATTCATGGCCATTCTTGTCCTCCAAGCAGCTGAAAAAAAGGTGCATTTTTATGCCATTAGAGCAAATACATCCCAAAATTAATTGCTGCTTCTTTCAAATGGATGGTAAAGTAGACATTTGCATTTAGTTTAATATGTCTAAAAAAGCGCTGTTCGATCCAGCAATCGGATAGCGCACTGATATTTTTTTATTTTTGTTTTTATTCCTCCCCACCCTTTAGGCCATATGCTGAGTCCTTCTAACAGAAAAAAATAAGTTTATTCGCATCCAGTTTTGAATGATTCGTTTCAGCTTGTAAATACACTACCATAGCATAATTTATACAATCCTTCATCAAAGCGTTCACTGTCATGACTAGCTATGATGGTGATTCTGATTGATCTAGTGGTTGTCAATTCGGTATTTTCGTTAATATGAAATGTCCCACTTGCGCATATCCATTTGTGCATATAAGTACCCATGTTAATGAGTTTTCATGTGCGCTTTTACTATATATACTTGAGTTTGCATTTAGTGTTCCTATTGTAATTAAAGCCTCTAGCAATGAAGGGAGAGAAAACGGAAATGCTTGTGGTGGTCAGCATTAAGCTGCATTCTTCTCTAATTGTGAGACAATACTTACGGCTTTAATGGATCATTCAGTTGCTTTGATCGCTCAGTTTTATAACTGCATGGATGACACATGTAGGAATGTTCTCCTGAGGAATCAGGTTTTCGGCTTATGTGCTGGCGCATAGTGGCATGCCTATAAGGCTCTAATTTCCCATCATTGGATTCTGCCTTTCATTTTGTTGGTGCTTTTATCAACAATTGTAGTAGATTCAAGTTCACCTATCTTTATCCTGGTCATTATTCCCCTCTGTATTTTCCACTTCGGTGCTCCAACAAATTCCAACTCTTCCTCCTTTAATGTCTTAAGAACTTCTGCAGAATATCTGATCTCAATTATATTGAATTCATAGATAAGCAGCCGTTGTCTCTGCACTATCGGGATGCCCGCCTGCTTCTCTGGCCCCTTGCGCCATATTAGCTGATTATTTCGAATCTCAAAGGGTCGCTCTTTTTTCACAATACCGCTTGTGCAATACTGATGTGGCAATCACATTCGCCCAACCTGGAACATGGTGTCATTTGATACTCTCAAAAGCGTAAAGGTTAGAAGATCTTCTCGACTAGATTTTGCGGAAAGTGCATCCTGACACGTCACCAGTTACCCAACTCAATATTGCAAAGTATATTCTGCTTAGTTTTACGTTGGTATTACTTTCGCAACCATTTTCTTCTTCCCCGAAAAACCGCGTCTGAGTGGTTCATTTTCATTGATTAAATTCGCTGATCAGGTGCGCAGTCGCAGCTATCACATAAATGCGAATCTAATCAATGGAGATGGGTATATTTTTCTGTGAAATTCTGGAAAAAAACCCCTATATTTGAATAACTGATCTATGTCAACGAGATAGTCACTAAAGGATTTGCTCTTGCAAATTTTGACAATTCCTTTGGTTAACTTTCCTCCTATTTTCGTAATCTACTATTCTAATTAAAGTACTGTTCCTACTTAAGTGTAATTAAGGTTATTTTATTGTTGTTGTTTTTTTAATGCTTGCCTTTCGCCACAAAAGTGATTGCAAGAGGTTGCCGAGTATCATGACCCCAGGCAATCTTTTCACAAACGACAGCAGATTCTGTGTCTACCTTGAAGCCACATTTGGTCATGCATGACAGAAAATCTGTTCAAAATTCAATAGAAAGACAGCGAAATTTTGACAACTAGGGTCTGAACGGCTATAGCTTATTTATTAGTACAGTATTTGCTCTGCCTTATTCTGTCTTACTTTTTTCTACCTTTACCAATAATTCCTACTTTTTTCCACACATCGTTTGGAAATACAGATGCTGTGCTAGGAGGACTACAGCTGATGCTTGTTTTATCATATGTGCAAGAAACCTGGGTTGGATTAGAAGGATGTTTGAAGAGGCGAGCGGCACAAAACACGCTTTAGTCATTTGCATTTACATTGGGAGTAAATCATTGCTCAAATGCGTGTAGGCCACGTTAGGAAAAAAATGTACAAAGGATAAGTTGAACATAGTAATTGTCGACTGGCTATAAAATCATAATAAGGCATAGCACCAATATGCCAATTAAGATGGCTAAAATGAAAGCAAAAATAGTGACCTCAGCTCAGCTTTTGTAAGGAAAACAGCATTTTCCTTTGATAAATATTAACTGATAGAATTATGCAGCATCCCATAAACGCTGCAACTACTCAGAGAGCCGTTAGGTAGCTCTTAATGCAAAGGCTAATCAGGGATTTCGTAACATTAAAATAGGCTCATGTCTATTGGTCTGTCAAAAGGATTTATATTGAATAAAAAACTGAGATGCCAGATTAAAATGTGGCAGGTCAGACAAACAAGATTTTTAAAAATTAGATGTGATTAAAAGAAAGGATGGTTACCTAGACGAAACATCCATCAATGAATTTTAATCCTGAATTCGAGTAAATAAAGCTTAAGCAACTTACCATTGAATTTATATAAGTAACGTTGTAAATAAACTGTTACAGAAGAACAGAAAAATTAGCTTCGATAAACAGAGGGATTGAAAGCGCTTAGTTTCATGATGCGATAGATATTTTGCCACAATTTACAAGGTCTGCAAGTCAAAGCCATTCAAACGTGCTTGATATTGTGCGGACTGCTTCCTGAAAAATGCGGCAATAAAAATCAAGTGCTGTTAAATAATATTTTCTTGATTTCAAGTTAAACATGCATGACTGTGGAATACACAGCACATTCGGCTAGCCGAAAAAGTTTAGGCAATCATTGATGGTGCACCACATTAGATAGTCACCCGCATTATAAGAATTTAGAGATCAACTCTTAAAGCCAAAATCCTTTCAACAAACTCAACATCACGCTTGCTATAAGATGAACAGATATTCACTTGCGATCAGAATGCTTGGTACTTTGTTCGTCTACCCAGTTCGGTTGGAACTTTATTGACTTTAATGACCGGAAATTGTGTGTTTTTGACTGTGATGAGACCAAGTGTTGTAAAATTTAAGAAGCTGCACAGTTTTGCATTTCGAATTCGGTCAATCTGTGATTGTGCTTAGATGGGAATGGGATGAGTTTTGGTAGATAAGAACTGTACTGTTTGCTTAACAATTTTGGTGGACGAACGAATGACCAAGCATTCTGATCGCAAGTGAATATCTGTTTATTTTATAACAAGCATGATGTTGAGTTTGTTAGAAGGCCTTTGGCTTTAAGAGTTGATCTCTAGATTCATGACTAATATAACAGATCACGATTCATTCGTAGAGAACGTTTTTCAGTTCCATACATCAAGTGCTGACTTATTAACATGCTGCTAGAGAAGAAACAACTTAACAGCCGCCAGACAAGTTGTTTCTGCGAAAGCTTATCTATTCTGATACGTAATCTAGAATTCGGTAGTTGATTCTTAAAATAAACCAGCTCTAATTAAATGGTCTGAATGAAATGCATAAGATATTGTTTTCAGCTTGTCAAATATCTAATCGGTTATCCTTGAAAAATTCACTGATAAGCAACTGATTTCTGGAAAGCTTTAGGCTTCCACTTAGAAATTGCGACTCTCGTTGGTCGCGCATTTTTAGCAGAATAAAGCGCTGGCATTCCCGATTTCGTTAAAGGAATACATTTGTTTTGTGTCGCAATTATGCGTTTTATCACGCGATTAGAAAGCAAAAAGATCAAACTTGTATTTGAAATAATATTTCTAGAAGTTATATTACTATTAAAGTAGTTAAAATCAAATAGTAGTGCTTATCTGAAATCAAACACCTTTGAACTTGATATTATTAATGAGATTATTTCAAATTGAAGGACAAAATAAAGAAGAAACCTGTTCGTTTACTCTGATTATGTCGCATTGTCAACTACCGTTTCGCAAACGCACAATAACAGCTTAGGGTGTCACTAGCATCCACCAGTGCCAGTCTAACTTAAACTAGTTGCAATCAAAACATCTCAGATCTATAGGCATCTACCTTAACAAACGTACTCCGACTTACCTGCATCTACAAGCAGTCCATCAGTGATTGAAAATGCCATTGGTGCATTTTTTAAACAGAAACTGGTGTTAGAATTTAACCTCTCTGAAATCTCTACTGCTAAATTGCTTTCTTTACAAACATTCATGTAGCATCCAGTAGCATTTTGAAAAGGGAAACTTTTTCGATATGTCACTAGAATCCACCAGTGCCAGTCTAACTTAAACTAGTTGCGATCAAATCAGTTCAGATCTATAGGCATCTACCTTAACAAACGTACTCTGACTTACCTGCATCTACAAGCAGTCCATCAGTGATTAAAAATGCCATTGGTGCATTTTTTAAACAGAAACTGGTGTCTGCATTTAACCTTAATGAAATCTCTGCTGCTGAATTGCTTTCTTTACAAAACATTCATGTAGCATTCAGTAGCATTTTGAAAAGGGAAATTTTTTCGATATGTCCTCGAAGAGGGTGTTTCAGCATCCCTCAGAGGCAGTAAGCAACAAAGGTACGTTGGATGAGCACCAGTAGACTGCGAATAATTTTGCTAAAATCTTACTAAAGAAGACTATTTTTTAATTTTCTGTGCAATTTTGTTCTTCAAAATAAAAACGAACTATCATCTGGTTACACTTGAAATCCAGTGGAGAATCAATCAAATTTCAACATGCATCTGCATTCTGCCAAAATGAGCTTAAAATGTGCTTCATGCTAAGTATCCTTAAAAGAATTCTTTATTTGCCTTAAACTTTATTTACATTTGGATCGCAAGAGCATTTCATGAATTTAAATTAACACGGGAGTCCGACCATTTCTCAAATAACATCTCGTTCTATTCTGTAAATATGAGATATCATGGACTTGCGGTCAGTTGCTATCATGCAACAAACACATTTTTTTCAAATTTATTGATTATATATAAGGTTTATTTATTTCTGATCTCACTAAGTGTTTGAATATACAGATGAAGCGTCAATGATTCTGGCTAGCACGATATCGCAAAATGTTAGGGATTTTGTGACACTAAAAAACGCAAATTAGACTAAGATTTGCTACACATGAAATGCAGGAAAATTCAATGTCCTTAGCAAATTTATGGTGCAGAATTCGCCTCCTGCCATGTCGACAACAACATTTTAAGTCACCATAGTCTAATCACCTTTGTTGCTGCTTTTGCCATTCCTTCATTTTTCAGTGCTCAATTTCCCAAAAAAAAAGAGCCTTATTTGTTTCACAAAGCTTTTATGCGTTGCCATAAGTTTCTTGCTAGTGCACAGTTCGGTTTATTTGCTCATCATCAGCATCATAAAGAAAAGCGCTCCCTTTTTCCGTGTTACCCACACGTCGAGTCGTTGCCTGCCTTTAGCCTATGTTCTACTGCAGCAATCTGCACGTCGATCCCAATAATTTTATGATCCTCGTTTTGTTTTTGGCGAACCATAAAGTTTACCTTCCGATATACGACTCTAATGTTCCTAGTTTAGCACTTTTACGATTCAGGCAGCACTAGCAGTGGCACTAGAATGGGCCTAAGGCTATTATTCCGCAGATTGGGGCTTACAAATGCCATTGGGAAGTACAAAGCCTAAAGGGAGGCTCAAAAAGCAAAAATAGACCGAGTATCTCCAGAAACTTATCTTATGGGAAAGTAGAATAACTCTCATGGATTAAGATGTATTTAAATGAATAGTGTGGGCATTTCGCAAGCACTTTTGCTAGAAAGACTTGCAACGACAGGATGGAAAATTAAAACGTTAGACTGAAATAAAGCAACGGTAGGCGATAAAACTTCTCGAAAGTTAAATGTGCCTATGTGAGAACATTGTAACTCGGACAAATTCTTGTTTTACGAACTTCTATGTAAATTTAAGCGAATATGACTGAAAAGGCTTGTTATTGATTTAATATAAGTAACATTATAAATTAATCGTAATTAATCGAGATCAAATTCGGTCATATTAACAGACACGATCAGAAGTGAGTAGTCACTGAAAAGGCAGTTGGTAAACGGTGGAGATGAGAGGGCTAAAAGAATAGTGATAATATAACGGAAAGATGAAATTGGTGGGTGAATAAAAAACGGGAGAAGGAACGGGGTGTGGGTCACCATGAACCTTCTTGGATTATCCCGCCACTCCCAGCAACTGATCCTCTGACAGTGGGTCCCACTGTCTACTTTTTCCGTACCCTTACACCCCATTCCAGTCACCGACAGTCTAATCGAAGCCCAAACAGGCCGATGCTACCGCCACCCGGCTACAGTACTGCTGGATTAAATAAGCGAGCAAACAAATCCAGTGAACGCAAAACCTTTCAATTATTAACACTAATCGTTTCTCCTATTTTCGGCACCCTTTGAGTGTCTCATTGCTTTTTAAAACACTTACGTATCCTTGCCTCTTTGCCTCCTCTACACAGGTCCACAACGGATGCATACAGATGTGCTTAGAGACCATAAATCACTGAGGTGACACATATTTATGCAGAAAATCAACTAAGTAGATGGTTAGGAAAGTAAAAATGAGTTTGATCGAACTCTAAATGAAGTAGGATTTTAACGAGTTGATCTAAAGAGTGGAGTGTATTCACAGTCAAGGGTGTTATTCAAATAAACTCGGCATATTTTACTGCAAATTATTGTTGTCTTTAGCAGATAACTTAATCAACAGCTACACTTATTACTCTATATTAATGTGCCAACTGCATCCAAAACTGGAAATGTTCCAACGTGCTGACTGTTGGTGACTTCCGAAACTGCTGAAGGATACCAGTGTAAAATAAAATTCATTGTCAAAATTGCATCCGAGGTAGCACAAAGTGCATTGAGTCTGATGAAATACCAAAACTGATACTTGCAGTGTGGTTTTGAATGAAGTATTTGATCTCAAATAACAGGAAGCAAATGCATTTGGACCATTCTTGTAATGCAGCAGCTTCCGATGTCTAGCGACGTAACTGAGACGTTCGTCATTGTTGAAGCACTGCGGATAGCCTTGCTGTTTCATCAACGCATCATAACAATGACGCTGCTATTGCGGAAGCGACTGCTCTTAATCTTTTCATTATCAAATGTGCTTAGGCAAATCTTATTCGGCTACAGGCTTTCTTGCCTTACTTAGCAAATCATCGGATTCAATAAGAATCATACTATTTGGCTGTTAATAACAATTAGATAAATTAATTCAAACTACACGTTCGGAGATTCGGCTATAGGTTCAGATCGCAGTGCTCTAATTTTCACTTTATCCACATGCCGACAATGTTCGCTCTTCACAGGCACTTTAAGAATGTATAGCCTGAACAAACGAGTAATTGGAAAACTGTGAAATAAAAGGATTGCAATGAAGGGGGAGAAAGCAGAAATGATTGTAGCGTTCAGCATTGAGCTGCAAGTTATTATGCACTAGTGAAAATTCTGACCTGACTGTCGCTTTTCCTCATACATATTGCCTCTCGACGTTTGCGTTCCAACAGTGGCTAGTTTTATTTATTCAGAAAATCGTATCACTTTTGTCTAGATAATTGATCACTCGAGCAAAAGATAACTGTTAAGTCATTTAAAATAGGCAGATGATCTATGTCTTTTTTGCGCCAAATTAGGTCGCAGGTGTCAGATTAATAGAGCATCTGGCGATAACGCGTCGTAAATATGGAATGCGAATTGTAGCAAAAAAAATCCTTCTGATTGCAAATGAATGCCAGTGGGGATTAAACACTCCTCGAGGCAGCAGGAATATCATTTCGACGTGCCTCATATTTCGAATAACTTGGCTCCATAATTCAAAGCACCAGTGAGCAAGGCGGATCAATATAAGCTAACCATATTAACAGACACGATCAGAAGTGAGTAGTCACTGAAAAGGCAGTTGGTAAACGGTGGAGATGAGAGGGCTAAAAGAATAGTGATAATATAACGGAAAGATGAAATTGGTGGGTGAATAAAAAACTGGAGAAGGAACGGGGTGTGGGTCACCTTGAACCTTCTTGGATTATCCCGCCACTCCCAGCAACTGATCCTCTGAGAGTGGGTCCCACTGTCTACTTTTTCCGTACCCTTACACCCCATTCCAGTCACCGACAGTCTAATCGAAGCCCAAACAGGCCGATGCTACCGCCACCCGGCTACAGTACTGCTGGATTAAATAAGCGAGCAACCACGTCCAGTAAGGGAGCACCTTTCAATAATTAACGCCAACCGTTTCTCCTTGTTTTGGCACCCTTTGAGTGTCTCATTGCTTTTTAAAACACTTACGTATCCTTGAGTTCCATTCTTTCATTCCATCTTCTCGAAGAGAGTCTCGTTGCCTCCTCTACACAGATCCCCAATTTATGCACTTAGATGTGCTTAGAGACCATAAATCACTGAGGTGGCACATATTTATGCAGAAAATCAACTAAGTAGATGGTTAAGAAAGTAAAAATGAGTTTGATCGAACTCTAAATAAAGTAGGATTTTAACAAGTTGATCTAAAGAGTGGAGTGTATTCACAGTCAAGGGTGTTATTCAAATAAACTCGGCATATTTTACTGCAAATTATTGTTGTCTTTAGCAGATAACTTAATCAACAGCTACACTTATTACTCTATATTAATGTGCCAACTGCATCCAAAACTGGAAATGTTCCAACGTGCTGACTGTTGGTGACTTCCGAAACTGCTGAAGGATACCAGTGTAAAATAAAATTCATTGTCGAAATTGCATCCGAGGTAGCACGAAGTGCATTGAGTCTGATGAAATACCAAAACTGATACTTGCAGTGTGGTTTTGAATGAAGTATTTGATCTCAAATAACAGGAAGCAAATCCATTTGGACCATTCTTGTAATGCAGCAGCTTCCGATGTCTAGCGACGTAACTGAGGCGTTCGTCATTGTTAAAGAACTGCGGATAGCCCTGCTCTTTCATCGACGCTGCTATTACGGAAGCGACTGCTCCTAACCTTTTTATTATCAAATGTGCTTGGGCAAATCTTATTCCGCTACACGCTTTCTTGCCTTACTTAACAAATCAACAGATTCAACAAGAATCATAATATTTGGCTGTAAATAATAATAAGATAAAATAATTCAAACTACACGTTCGGAGACTCGGCTATATGTTCAGATCGCAGTGCTCTAATTTTTGCATAATCCACATGCCGACAATGTTTGCTCTTCACAGGCAATTTGAGAATGCATAGCTTGAACAAACGAGTAATTGGAAAACTGTGAAATAAAAGGACTGCAATGAAGGGAGAGAAAGCAGAAATGATTGTAGCGTTCAGCATTGAGCTGCAAGTTATTATGCACTAGTGAAAATTCTGACCTGACTGTCGCTTTTCCTCATACATATTGCTATTTTTATTTAATCAGAAAATCGTATCACTTTTGTCTAGATAATTGATCACTCGAGCAAAAGATAACTGTTAAGTCATTTAAAATAGGCAGATGATCGATGTCTTTTTTGCGCCAAACAAGGTCGCAACTGTCAGATTAATAGAGCATCTGTAAAAGCCAAATTGTAGAAATATTTTGAAAGCAGCTGCTAATGCGGAACTTGGCAATTCTCATACAGGCAAAGAGGTCGAACCCATAGAAGACTTCGATAATGGACAAAGACAGCCGAAGACTCTCAATTCCTGAGCGTAACTTTGAAAATGGGGAAATTAACTGGATGCTTCAATCAATTAAGGATGCGAAAGAAATGTGACAAGAGCATTTCGAATCATGACTTCTTGATTCAAAGAAAAGCTTCAAAGTTCGAGATGATTATTACACGCTTAGATAGGTAAGAAAGTGGCAACGCGCTATTGTCTGTACTAACACATACAGCCACAGATGTTTTGCCACAATAAAAATATAAAAGAAGAATACATAACTGACGAGGCACTGAAACATGGACTAAAGTGCCCTCTTACAAACTGCCTTAAACGATACAAGACTCAGGGGTGTCACTCTTTGATCAAAATAATAAAAAGTGAAAAAAAACAATAGAGAAGGGGAAAGAATCACTCTATGGAAGAGAAATTGGAAGAACTGAGCGGTATATGGAGAGGTAGACTGCGAAGAAAAGTCCATCCGGCAATATGAGCAATAAAAGTGCTCCATCTTGGTTGCGAACAACCTTTAACCACACATGGTTGGTAGAAAAGAATGCCTAAATAAGGACAAGCAGACGAGGACAACGAGGTGCTGCAATAAGTATTACTGAATAATGAGCTGTTGCTGCACCACAAAACCATGTTTTGAAATAATCAGGGAGCCAAAGACTTAAATTTAACTGTTCTGTGCTATGTGTACAAGCTCTTGCATGAATCTCGGATTGGTTTGGCGTCGAATAACAAATTGTTCCTGCGTAAACAAATCTCGTTAAGCGAAACAGAATATAAATTGATGATTGACACAGTTGAAATAGATTTCAGTAATTATTATGATGCTCATTCAATAATCTCAGTGATTTTGGTTCTGACTTTTCTCATTAAGCCTGAAATCGTAATCGGCAGAAATGATTTTGTTATGCACAACTAAAATGCCAACTTCCTTCTCCTTTATTCTTGACATTTGTGGCTTAGCCATTTCAAATCTGTATTGAACTAGAAAACCTCGTCAGCCCTATTTGCGTATTATTTTGTTGCATTTATCTCGTTTCTGCGACCTGCAAACACAATGTAACTTTTATGTTTGCGCAAATCACTTATCACAATTTAGCAAGAAATCAAGTAAATATATGCTGCATATAAAACACCCCGCTTTTTCAACAGATATGCAACACAGCAGCCGGAATGAAATTGAACCTTTGCACAATTTAAATCGCAGTTGAAGTGCTGCTCAATATGTTATACGTTTCCGTTCAGTTCGAATAAGCGAACTGATTTAATAATCTGATCTAAAGTAACTGCTGACACGTCTTTCCGGTATTTGAATTTCTATGTAGTCAACTTGTACTAAGTGAATGCACACCCAAACTGAGTGAGTTGGAAGATTTTTAATTAATTGTCAAATTTTATAGATGATTTTGGTAAAACCGTCAGGTGAAGAATTTCAGTTTAATAAAATCCACCAAAGCCATAGAGGCTTTCTACTTAAGTACCAAAAATAAATTTATAAATTACACAAAAGAAGTTTGTGATCACTACACTTTGATAAGATTTATTAAAAATATCCGCTCATCAACTTTTTATTTTATTCTTAACTAGCCTCAGTATTAACCTTGTGTGCATTTCGCCAATCTGATATTGCACAAAAATAGTTTTCTGATGTTCACTTAACAGAAAATAGTTTAACTCGTTTACCATAGTATTTAGCGGACAATTCATATTTTTACTTAAGCCAACAAAAATACCAATTGCATTTGTTTTTAAGAAACATCTTTTACAATAATCTATGAATTAACTAAACTAAGCAAAGCATATGGGTGAGACTTCTAAACGCACCATGTGAATTATTTCATCAAAAAATCAATCAAAGTATGGAATCATCTTGCATTCCATCCACAGGTACGCATTAATTTCGGGTTGTAAGATTTTTCACATCAAATGTGGAAAAATTGTTCCTTGCCCACCTTCAACAAACTAAGCTTATCCAAAATTGTAAGAACTAGTAAGTCGGCAAATTCCATTTTCAAATTCGTTCAGATTACTAATGAGGATTTGGTTTAAAGCCGTTTCCTGGATGCGATCGCAACTTGCATTGTTAACGCACTTGCTGTTTCAAAGTACTTTTGCATCATTACTTTTATAAAAAACAAAACTACAAACGCCTAAATGCGTCTTCACTCTAGCAAAGTCAAGATGCTCTACACCTTTATTTTAATAAAATGAATAACAAACAAACTTTGTTAAGGCGAAGCAAAATTACATAAAAGGATGCACATGAAAAATAAGCACTTGTTTTAAAATGCTACAGATTAAAACTTAAAGCACCTGCAATCAATATGGAAAATTTTTTCACGATGAAAATATTTCAAATTTTCTGTCTATTGGTTTTGTCAACCCATAGCTTGTATATTGCTCTGTATTTTGAATACATGCTCCGATTACAGAGTAAGTTGAGCCACTGTGTGTATATCAAAGCAAATGCAGGTGCAATTGTTGCTGTGCCGGTTATTCAATAACCAAATCATTTCTGTATTACAACGGATGTTTTTCTTGGTAAAGAGGGTCAGAGAGCTGTATGAAGCTAGCAACGTTGGCAACCTTTAACACCGACACACAAAGCCTTTTATTTCACAGTTTTGGACTCCTTCACTTTCTCATGCTATGTACATTCAAAGTGCGATAAAGAAAGGACCAAAGTCATTGCAAAACATGCTGCATATATAGACACAACGTTTTGAAATGAGTTATACTCAGCGATTCAAAAGGGAAGTAATTTGAGTGTGAAAAACATTTTGCAGATAGCACAATACAACATAACATAGCAACCATGCTAATGTGAAAGTGATCGAATAACAGATTGGCAAGTGAATACTCTTATAACCTGTTTGGCGAAATTAGGTTGATTCTTCAGTAGTTAGTTAGGGATATAAAGGTCTGCCTGTTTGAGGGTTCAGCCGTCTGACACTTGGGTGTCTTTCAGCAAGTACCGGTGAATGTAAGTCGATGCATCAGCCTTCTGGATAATTAAAAGCAAAGCAACACCTTTCTAATATTTTAGTTATTTTCGTAGCATCACCTTCTTTTCCTTGGACTATAAACTATAAATTCACAGCAAGCGCTAAGCAGAATTTCATAATTTGCTTCATTATTGGTGTAGGATCTTGAAACCTATCGCAAATATTCCTTGGCTTAAACATTACGCCATTATAAATAGTGCCTGTAAAGTGTAAATGTTGTCGTATGGGGATAAATTGAAAATTAAGGCAATTTTTGGAAAGTGAAAAAAATAAATGCGACTTGTGCCACCTCTCTAGATATGCACTGCAGATCAAGTTTCGCGGATTTTCCCGTAGGCTTTTCCTAAAAACTAAATAGTTGACTCAAAATGTTGAAGCGAATGGATGAGATGCAACGCATCTATTCATGAACAGAGGCTTTGCTAGCATGAAATCGCTACAAGAAACCTGTGAGTGTTTTAATGCTGGATCAGCTTATGTTGCCAGTTAACTTTATTTCAAGTGCATCAAAATAAAATAACGAGCAGCCAGTAAGAAGTATGGCACAAGTGAATAAAATAGCACCCAAGTCTAGATCTACACTTGATAATGCATAAGTTAGACACTCGCTCTCCAACCGATTTCTCTATGAATTCTAATGAAGAGGTTACCTTGGTCGCTGCAGCTAATGTATAGGAGAATCCAGATATCCTGCGAACATAAGGAAGACAATTGTTCCTTTTTGTAACACCCAAATAATTAAAAATAATAATTCGTAGCTTGGTGATAAGTAGACAATGAGATCTATAGCAAATCAGGAGACAACGTAATTTGAAGCAAGCTTTCGAGACATCGATTTACTCAGTAAAGCTTTTGTGCAGATTTGAAATCAATGATGTAATGAATTTTTAATTTTCAAGATAAGATGTCCCTGCAAACTGATGACATCATTCAAATCATTTTTACATGGCTATAAATCGTTGGAGTTCAGACACCAAGCAATAGGGCCAATTTCTTCAAAGACAAACGCGAATCATTTTCCTTTCCATAATTCAGTGCACTTTATCCTGATTTCTGAAACTCTCGACGACATTTGGCTCTCCTTTGCACTTATGCATTACATTGGCAGTTCTAGTTCTAAACTACTTTAATACAGGTATGAAGTACTGGAAATCAACTGTCTGGTCTCGACTTGACAAGAAAATCGCTTATTTGGAACTTCTCAATACACCATACTGTCAAAAGCCAAATAATGAATTTTTGATGCTAGCTCCCATTCTCTGCTTTTCTTCCATTAGTAATTAGAGCCATCAAGTGGAAGGGCCTACAGTGGCCTTGAAACACGTCCACATTGATTTTAAGGACTATATTGAGTGGTCATTGGTAGATAAATAGCTGTGTCATTGGCTCGCTATCGATTATTCAGCATTTAGCTGTACTTCTTCCTAGTTGTGGAATGATAACGACGGCTTCAATAAATTATTCAATAATTTTAATTGATTAGGTTAATTACTGCACATATGTAAAAGTTCTGAAGAATCAGTTTTACGGCTTATGTGCTGGCACACATTGGCATACCTATGAAGCTCAAATTTTCGATCATTGGATTTCGCCTTTTATTTTGTTGGTGCCTTCATTAACATTTGCAGTAGATTTTAGCTCGTTCTATCTTTTCCTTGGTCGTACTCTCCTCCGTATTATCCGTTTTGCTGCTCCCGCTTATTCCAAATCTTCCACCTCTAGTGTCTCAATAACTCTTGCAGCATATCTGACATCACCTTTATTGAATTCGTAGTTAAGCAGCCATTTCCTCTGCGCTATCGGGAAACTCGCCTTCGGTGTTTCTTTGGCCCTTTGTGCCAACTTATCACATTCGGTTGGTAGAACAGATTGGCAAATGCGCGTCGACTAAGGTGTCAGGCTACTACGTATCTAAGTAACTAAAGAAACACATTGCTTACGCTGCGGTCCGACTTTTTAGCAACCCTTGCCTCAAAAGGTGCTTTCAAGTTAATTTGAAGATTCTTCCAGTCCTATTCAGTTACAATGAATCACTAGAGATTTTTTTAGCGGGATGTTAAAAGATTGCAAATTTATTGGCAGCTTATTTATGGTATAATCATGAAGGAACAAGCTCCGCTAGCTATTGCTTTACCACCAACTTTATCCATGTGGCAGGGGCATAACTTATGTCCCTCTCGTCGGACTACCTTGTGACTCGTTACATAGACCTCACATTGCCAGCACTGCAATCTAAAACTATAGCCGAATTTCCAAATTTTTGTTTTGAAATAATTTATTTATTTGTTATTTACAGAAAAAAGCATTTTGATTCTTGTTGAATCCGATGAATCGTAAAGGAAGACATGAATGCCTGTAGCGGGATCAGTTTTGCCTAAGCACATCTGATAATGAAAATATTAAGACCCATCAGTTCCTTTATAGCAGTTGCATTGTTATGATGCACTGATGAAACAGTAAGGCTATCGCAATGCTTTCACAATGACGAACCTCTCAAATACGTGGCTAGTTTTCGGAGGCGACTGCATAACAAGAATAGGCCAAATGCATTTGCTTCCCGTTATTTGAGATTACATACTTCAATCAAAATAGAACTGCAAGTATCAATTTTGGTATTTTATCGGACTCAATGCATTTTAGTGCTGCCTCGGATGGAATTTAGACAATGAACTTATTTTACACTGGTATCTTATAGCATATTCAGAAACCACTAACAGTCAGGACGTTGAATTGTTTCTAGTGTTGGATACAATCGGAACATTAATATCAAGTACGAAGTGCAGATGTTGTTTAAGTTATCTGCTAGAAGCAACTATAATTTGCACTAAACCTACCGAATTTGTTTGAATAACCATCGTAACTCGAAATACGCTCCACACTTAAGCACTCCACTTTGAGTTTGATCAAACTCATTCCTTGCTTTTTCAACCATTTACTCAGTAAATTGTCTGCATTAATGTTTGTCGCCTCGGTAATTTTTTGGTCTCAAAGCTTATTTGAATGCGTTTATTATTAATCTGTGCAGAGGAAGCAGAGAGACTGTCTTTGGGAAGACGGAATGAAAGGATGGAACTCAAGGATACGTAAGTGTTTAAGAGAAGCAATATAGAGGCACTCGAAAGGTGCCAAGAAGGAGAAACCGTTACTGTTGATCATTAAAAAGTGATACATTCGCTAGATGTGGTTGCTCGCTTATGTGATCCAGCAGCACCCTGGCTAAGTTGTGGGAATATCAGCCATTTTGGGCTTCGGTTCGAGTGTCGGTGACTGGAAATGGGGCGTAAGGGTACGAAAATGTAGCCAGTTTGACCAAATGCTAGAGGATCAGTTACTGGGAGTAGCGGGGTGATTCAAGAAGATTCCTGTTGACCCACACCTTGTTTCTTACTCTCGTCTTCTATCGGTCCACCGATTTCATCTTTTAGCTGTATTACCACTATTCTTTCAGGCCTCTCATCCCTACCATTTTCCAACTGCCCTTTCAGTAACTATTCGTTTTTGATCGTGTCTGCAATGTGACCAATTTTTTTTCCCTTTTAATTAGGATTAGTTGATTATGTTACGTATATTAAATCAATAGGAAGCTTTTTCAGCCATTTTTACTTAAATTTATATAAAAGTTCGTAAAAAAAGACTAGGACACATTTAACCTTCGAGAAGATACATTGCCTACCGCTGCTGCATTTCAGTCTAACATTTTGATTTTCTGGCAAAATAGTTTGCGAAATGCTCGCACCATTCATTCAAATAAATCTTAATCAGACGTTACTATTGTGATAATTATTCTATTTGCCCAAACCACCAGTTTCCTATTTCGCCTTCTGAGTCTCCCTTCAGGCTCTGTTTTTCCTGACGACGCTCGAAAGTCCCAATCTGCAGAACAATAGTCTTAAGACCATTCTAGTGCCACGACACAACCAACTGGCCTTCTTGTTATAAGTTGCCTGAATCGGAATGCGCTAAGCTAGGAACATTGGAGTCATGTATCCGAAGGTTAGCTTTATGGTTTGCAAGGAACAAAATGAGGATCATAAAATTATTGGGACCGACGTGCAGGTAGCTGCAGTAGAACATAAGTTAATGGCAGTAACACGGAAACAGGAAGTGCTTTTCGACATCATGCAAATAAACCGAATTTTAAATTAGTCAGAAACTTTTGGCGACGTATAAGAGCTTTGTGAAACAAATTGAGATCTTTTAAGGGAAACGTTAAATGTTGCACTGAAAAATGAAGGAATGACAAAAGCAACAGCAGAGGTGATTAGACTATTGTGAGTCAAAAGTTTGCTGTTGACATGGCAGGAAGCAAATATTGCACCATAAAGCTGCTAAGGACATTGAATTGTCCTACATTTTTTATGTAGCGAACCTTAGTCGAATTCCTATATTTTTGCGATGTCATGATACTCATGTGTCAGCCAGAATTAATAATGCCTCATCTTTATATTCACACAGTAATTGAAATCAGTATAACTAACCATGTTTCACAATCAATAAATTAGAGTAAATGTGTTTGTTGCATGATAGCAACTGACTGCTCTTGCAGTCCCAATGAAAATGAAATTTTATGTAAATGAATAATCCTTTTAAGGATGCTAAGCATGAAGCATATTTTGGCAGAATGTAGATACAGGGTGAAATTTGATTGATCCTACACTAGATTTCAAGTGTAACCAGTCGATGGTTCATTTCTATTATAAAGAAAAAAATTGCACAGAACATAAAGAAATAGTATCATTGAGTAGGATTTTGGCAAGATTTAAAGCAAAATCATACTATTAGATGCAAGTTGTTGCGTATTCTTAATTGACATCTCGAAATACATACACCACAAGGGGAAAATTTGAATTTAGAGCTCGAAGATTCTACGCCATTTATTTACAATTCATAAATATTGATAGACTTAGTAATGCTTGATTTTTGCCTCTGCTTTTCGAGGTCAGTAGATTCATATGAGTATAAGGGCATCAAACTTGTTAGAACGGGCACAAGGTTTCGAGATTTCGTTGAAGTTTATTCTGGCATTTTGCAAAAGGACCTCTTTTACTCGGAAAATCATAGCTCCAACATAATTTGCCAAAAGCAAATTTTATTTATAATGTCAAAGTATTATCCGGAAATGCGCATAAATAAATCTAAAATTGAATAGAAAAAATGAATTGTGACTCGTGACCTTTGGAAAAAAATATATATAACAGTAGGAAAGTTCTGCTCGGAGATGTTCTTCTGCACGTGATAAAGCGAAAAAATGCTTACATCGTCTAAGAGATCATCATGGACTCATTGCAGAAGAACTGTCTGCCTTAAATGCTATCCGGTGATGCATGTTGGCCCATTTAAAGCGGGTCTCAGTACTTATTTAAATGTACTTTCAATAATCTCAAATGTATTGGCTCTGACGTTTCTCATCAAGCCTGAAATCATAATTATTTAACAAGAAGAACGTTTAAGCGCTGAAATAATTCAAGCAAGCTGTAATGCATAAGCGAAAATGCTGACTTTACTGTCTTTTTTCCTCATGCATATTGCCTCTTGACGTTCGCGTTCGAACAGCTGCCAGTTTAATGGAATTAGAAAGTCTTATCACTTCTGTCTAGATGATTGATCACTCGGGCAAAAGACGGCTGTTGGATGATCTAGGTCATTTTCCGCCAAACATGGTCGAAGCTCTCAGACTAATAGAGGATCTGGCGATAACGCTGCGTAAATACGGAATGCGAATTGTAGCAAAAATAGCCTTTTGGTTTCAAACGAATGCTGGTGAGGATCAGTCGCCCCTCGAGGCAGCAAAAATGTCATTTCGATGTGCCTTATACTTTGAGGACCTTGGCTCCATAATTCAAAACACCAGTGAGCCAAATGGATGAATTTAAGCTATCCTAGTATAGGCGAAAGGGTACTTGACTTGACTATGATCATTCCTGCGCTCAAGAAGTCTCACCAGCAGCCTGAATGCATGCATTCAAAGTGGACTTGTAGTCAACCTCACACAGCTGCAACAATCCCGCATGGAAGGGGTGGCCCTGAAGAGGGCCGTGGAACGCGTAAATAGTATTGTTGATAAGGTGGCCGTCCTTCGAGGTGCAGTTTTCGCTGATGTGACGCAGAGGCAAAAGTTCTAATGGCATCTTGTCCGTCTTCGACGCTGTTGATTCAGACAATCTGCAAAACTCTTCCAGAAATCCTGACTTTCAGGCAGAGATTCCATTTATCACTTCATGAACGCGCCTTCCACAATCCAGTTTGAGTACGTGAGTCCAGGTATTTGCATCGTAAAAAATTTCACGATGCAGGCATCCAATGGGAAAATGCGAGTTTTGTCATATGACACTTAATCAGGATGATATCTATGTCAGCATGTCATGTCCAGCATTTAATTATACAGTACGAGGTCGTAACCCTAGTTTGTGCACATTCAAAAAGCCACCTTATTTATCCTTCTTTATACTAATTCGTTTCACTTTCACTGTGTCATTTAAAATCATATTGCCGATGTGGTGAATTGACAAGAAATCTGATTTATCAGCACAGCTGTCAGTTGATGAATGTTTGAATGGAAGAAGCTGCCCCAACTGCTGAATTGATGCATTATTGACGGATGGATGGGGGAATGGGTGGATGAATTGATATTAATGCAATTGAAATAAGCCCCTATTTGGACAAAATTGCCACCATCCTTTGGTCGCTCGACAGTTTCTTTCGTAGCCACATCAATAGCGTTTGTTACTTTCGTCATGGCTTCTCAGTGATTGAATATGAATTGGGCAATTAGGTGTGTATATGTAGATGAATGTTTGCGTGTTGCCTTTTAACAACTCGAGCATTCCAATTGGCTTTCTATCATGCGTCTGAGCTTGATGCGAACTGTCATCTGCACAGGTCGGATCGGACTAATCACCCACCGGACGTACAAAATTAGATTATGCTAGCAGAAGTACAACTATTAACAGCCTGTCAAATGGGGAATGAAGTAAATGCCTGGATTCATGGTCTCAAACTGGACTGTAGAACGTGAGTGCATGTATCAGTGAATGGAATCTCTGCCGAAAATTCGAGAAGGCTTTTCGAAGAGGTATGAAGATTTTATGCCTTAGCAACTGTCAAGGACGAACGAGGTGCAAATACGAGACCAGAGCGACGAAAACGTTGATAACCGCTTTTACTGTCTTCTTTGTTAACTGTTGTATGCTACATGTTGTAAAAGCTATTTATACTTCTGTTGTTCCCCAATAAGTCTTTCAGACTTGCCCTAATGGATGGGGAGTAAATAAGAAAAATAAAAAAAAAACTGCACAATTACTCACACCGTTTGTCTCTTGAACTTTAGTCTCTTATCAACCACGAATGAAAATAGAGAGATTCAAGTCCTTTAATTGGGATATTGAGGAGTCGGTTGGAGGTCTAGTGACAATTGCTAGGATCATAAAAAGCAGCGATATGCAGCAACAACAACTGCCTTCTCATAATCTCTATTCAATAGCATCGCAATAATCGATGCTCTCCTACCAGTAACGAATGAAACTAGAGACTCAAGCCCTTCACTTGGGAGGACTGGTACATGAGTAGTTCTCTCAGCACATATCCAACGAAATGATTGCTAACTTGAAGGGATTCAAACTCGAATATCAATGACATTTTTAGTTCAGGAATCGTTCATTGTCTGGAATAATTCGCTCATCCATTATTGGAATTGAGATGCAGGACTGCACAACTATGAATGAGTTTTTTTTAATCCTCCCCACCTTTTAGGGCAGGTCCCAAGGACTTATAGGAAAATGCAACAGAAATATAATAAAGCTGCATATTATAGCATAGAACAGTTATTTGAGTTTATGAGATCATAATAAGTTATGCAATAAAGACGTCAACGCAGATGATCCAGTGACCATAAATAAAGATTTTATTAAAAACGTAATGACTTTGGAAATTTTTCAACAGCTCATTGAAATTTTGACAGGAAATGGACTTTTTATTCCTTACTACAGTCTGAGGATTTGAAGTGTTGGTTGAAATAATTATTATTAAGCCCATAAATGACGGGATCACTCAGAGCAGTAAAATAGAGTCATTGCTATTAGTCTGAATATTGGCACTTTCAGATGCCGTTGGGGAGAATAAAGCCTGAAGTGGGGAACTACAAGAGCTTAAAAAATGGTACCAGTATAAAAACTGGTCTTTAGAGAAAACGTTGAAGTGGGCATAGAAGTGATGTCTCACGAAGATACAGTTTGAGAAATCTGATAGCGTTGATGCCAGTGCTCCTTTCAAAAAGACTTGTAGCGGCAGGACGCATAAGCAAGATGTTAGATTAAAATAAATCAAAGTTAGTCCATAAATTTTCCCGAACATAATACGCGACAAAATATTGATCCATGTAAAATCTTGATTTACGAATTTCGAAAATAATAATGGTTTAATTAATATACTTAACATGATTAATTAATCTCAACAAACGTAGTGAACGATCGGAATAAATTTCCATATTTAACAGTAGAAATAGTGGGAAATTTTATGGAGTCAACAAGTCAAGGCCATTTAAACAGGCTTGCTCATTGGCAGAATGTCTTCTGTGTTGCTATGCAACGCTTCTGCGATTTCGACTTGAACATGTGTGGCTTTTAATTAAGTGGCACGTTTCGTTGCCCCAATAACTTGAAACCGATATCAAATGTGCACTGCCCATTATGGAAACTTTCGCTTGTGTTTCAGACATATCGCACACACATCATGCTGCGTAATGATTTTAAGCATATCTGTTAAGGCCGATTCTTTTTCAGTTAAGAGATCAAACCTTCTGCAGTCTTTAAAATATCAACACGACCCAGTGAGAACGTAACCAAATATTTATTAATCAAAGGCCACATAGCATATCAAGATGCTGAATTATACGTATTTAGTACCGCTTGATGGGAGAAATGGGTGATTTGTTATCCACTGCCTCTATCTTTACGGTGGCAGCTGCCTCAGGATTGGCGACAATCACAATGAATTCAAAATTAATTTTATTTTAGGTCGCATTTTGACCTTTGAAATGAACATAATTGAACCTAATGATGCATCCCACAAAATCATGTGCTTGCCATGTAAAAATGAAGCTTTCAAAAAATGTGCTTTAAGTGTTTTGAGCCCGATTTAATGGAAATAAGTTAACTTAAACTAAGCTGTTCTACAAATAACCTTTGTTGGTCAACAAAACGTGCGATCCTTCATAAAATGCAAAGTCAAAGTAGCATATTTACTTTCAAAGGATGGTATTCAAAAATGACCAGTTTATTTTGAAATTTTTGTGAAATAAGAGGTTGCACCTTTTGACTCATCAGGCCAGGCCAGAATCTCTTCCATTCAGGAGCCTTCGATGCAGTATCAAGGTCAAATTTGGGCTCGCTTACGCAATGTGACCTGAAGGGTATAGGGCACCTTTCGTTGACTCATTTTGCTATTCTACAATTAAGTGCCTCCTTTTGCACTGATGAAATGTTTTCTTCGCAAATATATTAAACAGCTTGAGAATAAATGCATTGTTATTGGTTTGTTTGACCAATTCAGTTAAGATACTATGTGGAATTTAGACCATCAAATATTCTTGTATTATTGCAGGTATGCTTAGCAGCGCGTTATTTATTTTTATTAAGGTTTTCAATGAAATATTCACCTTTTTTTCAGCTTTACTTTGTTTGTTCCATAAAGTTTGTAGTCCATAACACAAACCAATAAAAGTGGTCCCAACCTTTATTAATATTATATTGATCCTCGAAAATTCAACCAGGTCGCACCTAAAATATTTTTAGTGCAAAAGTTTAAAAACACCGTGTTTAAGTAAAACAGAGACATTGAGCTCTGGAACTGCAAGTTCAACCAAATCCCAATCATTTGACCTGATTTATCAAAGAAAGAGCTGGATATTTTTGTAGTTAATCTTTGAGATCATTTAATAGTCTAGGGAAATAAACATTTTTAAGAATACATCGCAAAATTTTGAAACTGAATTTTACTTAACTTTTCCAGAAACCAGCTGATCAGGCGATAAAACAAAATGACGATGGGTCGCGTTTTTTACGAAACTTACTAATGTGCATAAATGCTCATGAGGCAAATGTTATGACTTAGAATTATTTCAATATCTCTCTTTCAAGCCATTAAGGGCTTAGAAATGGCATAATAAATGGCTAACCTAAAAACACCGCAATGTCAAAAACTTTTTTACGTATGCATGAAAAATGTTCCATTCAATTTCAAATTGATGATAAAGCACCCCATCAAAGTAGCCTAAATCGGCACGTCTTGCACCTACTAGGTTAAAGTATTTTTGAAATATCAAATAAATGCACACTTTGATTGTTGATTCAACGTGATTGCCACCAATCCTGTAACAGCTAACACAATAAAAGTAGAAGCTACGGTTGAAAAAAATGCGCGAGCCCTCACCAACTAAAGCAAAGATGCATTTGATTCGAAATTTCGAGACATTGCATACTCTTTGATTACCGGAAGTATATTTGAGCTGCCACTGCTTAGATTACAATTTATTGAGCTAAAATCCTTAAATGACGGCACGTTGTTTGATTTTGATGTTGATGATGAGTTTGACCTCAGTGTTTGCGCTTAAAATGATGCAGAAATTGTTGTACGCATAAGCGCACTTGCAACAGGAGTTTGTTCTTTCGGAATTTCAAGCGTTTTTAGTTCAATTTGACGTATTTTTTCTCAGCTATGTTCGAAATTTTAAAGTTGTTAATTTTTCGTTAGGCTGTTCTTCGAGTAAAGTATATATACTTTGCCAATAACTTAATAAATTAGGTGCTTTTTTTCACATTTGTTAAGATATAATGTGGTTAGCCAGCTCCTCACATTGATTCGAAGTTTCGTTTAGTATGTTGCGAAACATTAGACATTTAACCTTCTCAAATATCTATTGCGGTAGATGGGAATCGCTAAATGAAAGTGTTAATTGGATCAATGCGGAAAGGAAATAGCTATTTAAAGCCTATTTTTTTGTAAATTAATTAGCAACTTACAATGAATCTGCTTAATAAGCTAAATGCATTCAATTTCAGGCACTGTTTTGTTTGACTCTAGGCCTGCAATACTGCCATGCAAGAAAGTTTGAGCCGAAATTTGTGATTCAGTGCGTATTTCAGTTACAGAATGATTTTTTACTCAAGCTGATCGAAAAAATCAGGAATATAAAATGCAAACCTGAAATAAGTTGGCAAACTGGCAGTGCAGCATGCGAATTTGATATGATCCAAATTGATCTACATTTAAATCATGGAATCATTCCATGGACTCTGGCACACAAACAAACTAGGTAGAAATGTTGACCTTAACCAATTTCATGGAGTGAAGGTCATGATGCTGGGCTAAGTAGCTAATAATCAAGCCATGAATTGTCTTATAAGGTATAAAATTCTGGTCCAAACGCTTCCCAAAAACATAATAAAAAATCTTTCTTACACTTTAGCAATTAATTGTTGGATCATGCCATTTATGTAGCAAGAAATGTTCCTAAATTTCTAAAAAAATGCATCAAGCTTTGAGTTTAGGCCATTATGCTCAACAATTGAAAAAGTTCTGACATTATTTAAACTGAAATAAATATATTTTGTAGGTAACATGACACACGACCTGATTTAGTTTTACATTCATTGAAGCGAATCCGTACTGGTATAACAATATGCAAAAAGTTGTTTATTGCACAAATGAACTAAAAACTTTACCCTGTTAATGTAAGATGTTTCTGAATAGTTAAATTTCGTTAATAATGCAGTATGTTTACTTTCAGATTGTGAGGTCTTTCAAATTATGCTTGAAAAATAAGTTTCTTAGGTAGGTCATTCAACCAATTTGCTTTTTTTACCGTCTCAATACGCTCAATATTATTGCTGATTTGAAGCATCTAGTTGCTCAAACAATATGGCATTCGATGTTACAATATTCCATGCTTGATGTGACAAAATGCATGGGGGACGCAAGTTTGAAACATTAAGGATAAGCAAATTTGTTTGCACTGACATAAACTGCATGAAGCGTTTTGCTCGAGGATAGCGATTGTCTAGTCAACATTTTTAGTTATGCTTAATGAAAAAATTGACCTATCCGCATATCAGCGCTATTTCAAACAACTATAAGTCAAAAAATACGGCTTCGTTTAGCTATAATTAAATAGCTGCTAATTGTGCAACACATTCTATACTTGGAGATGAATCTCAAAGAACAATTTTATGCTTTAATTGGTTGATACTTTATGTGGGTAAAAACATCTCGCAAGAGCTCTTATTATTGCGGACAAATGAAGTATGCTAAGAATGAAGGGTGCATGGGCTAGGATGCAGGTCAAACCTGTTTGTTCCTTCCTAATATTTTGAGGCTACTCAGTTATTACATGGAACGCAAATATAATAATCATTTTAGCCATAAAAGTTGCAATTTTAGTGATGAATTAAAACCATGCCAAGTCATTAGTTGTTGAAGTATAAATTATTGTTGATCCTGTTTACAAACAATTAGAGAATGAAAACTATGACTTTCAGTGCAAATTTTCATTTATTAAACTACATTGCTTAACATCTGATCAAGTCAATTTCTACGTTAATATTAAGTGAATGAAATATTAAGCCCATTTCTCCTACGGTTGATTTAAATTGTCGTCAATTTCACGCAGTTTAGTGGTTAAATTAAATACAATTTGTTAGTTTAAGTTGATAAACTTCAAATAAATATAGATCAATGCTGCAAGAACAGACGCACCATTAAATTACCAGTCTCGAGAATGCTTCTAACGAAGAAACCGTGGCAAAGCCATACTTTCTAATATCGAAAGTTTTTCTTTTCAGCAAAGACTAAGATAATTTACAGTAAATTGATGTGAAACAATTAAATAAATACAAATTTGCACTTTGATGCTCAATGAGTGGATGCTGATTGCAAAGAAAGCACTACTTAAAACAAAATGCTAAATGTGAGGCTCAGTCAAAATAAAATTGTTTGATGCCTTTTCAGAAACCAGATTATAAGGCTACTGCAAAGGGCTAGAGAAAAAAGAGAGAGCAGTATTAGCTGGCCAAGAGTGGCAGATTAAAGAGCCTCCTTAAAAATTGATGCCGATTTTTGTTAAAACAGCTTAAAAATCAGTCAATAAATGTCGAAAATGAAAAAAAATTGGTAATAATCCATTCTTGATTTAGAGGTATAACTTATGTGTCAAATTTAGCCGCTTCATAAAAAGCACAGAAATCATTCCATTTAAACGCGCACTTTTATTATGCATGGTAAACATTTTGAAATTCAAGAACAAGAATGATGTTTCGCTATTTTAACTTAGTTGATTTTAAAAGCTTTCACTAACTGCAATCGAATTTTGATAGTGAATTTCATGTTGAGTGACACCTCACCTATTGTATAAGTAACACGTATATTGGATCGTAATCTAGCTACTGCTTGAAAGAGTCGAATTCAAAATCAGTGCTTTTTATAGGCAGCATATACACAATTTGGTTTTTCCTGGAAAATAGTCAACATCAAATATGCCAAAGTTTATCCCAAATTGAGACGTTTTTTGACTTCAAATGTCCTTAAAATTTGTTTTAAAATGAAAATATCAAAATTGCAACTGTTGCTCTTATTTTATACTTGTAATACAATAGTTGGCAGCAAACTATTTGGGATTAATCGCAAGTGGTACTTAGAAGCTCTGCATTAAACGGTGTTATGCTTTGCAATGTACAATGCAGGTAACCCTGTGGGCAAACCCTCGGGGCCAAATAGAGGCTTGGCCTGATTAGGTTAATCAAACACCAGGAGTCTAAAATTTAACATCAAAGATTTCAAAAACAACGTACACCTCAAACTGCGCCTCGACAGCAAATTAAGTGCCACTCAAGTCATAGGCCCGTAAAGTGCGCCATCATTTGAGCGGCAGGAAAGCATTTTTGATGATATCTAGATCAATCGGTTGCGTATTGGTGTGTAATTTGCAAGACACCTGTTAATTTATTTAGCATCATTACACATCAACAATAACATTTCAAATTACAACTGTTTAATCACTTTTAGTGCTGCTCTTACCACTCCTTATTTCTAGTTTACTCATTTCAATTTCTCTCAAAAAGTGCACAGTTTATTTCATTAAGCTATAATGCACTGCAACAAGATCATTACATGTCAGCATTTCGGTCTTATTTGGCAATTATCATAGAGAAAAAGGTTATCCTGTTATACTATCATCCATTATTCAAGAAAAACTCAATGAAAGCCAACCGCAGGCCAGTCCTTGTAGTTTTCATAATCTTTAATTACCTCATTGCAATTCATATCTAACTGGTGACTGCTATGCTAGGTTGATCCTTGTGCAGCAATTACCTGACTGAAGGTTCCAAAAAACGTTCTTCTTTGATCTGGATTGGCAGCAGTTTTTCAATTCCCCCCTGCTTCTCTTAGAAAACCACGCCAATTCGCTACAATTTCATTGATTGAAATTCCGTGGTCGAGTGCCTGGCAAATTGTGGGATCGGTGCAGTCCAAGCAACATGGATTTCATGCAATTTCTAAGTTGACATGAATTTGCTATTGTGTTCTGGAAAATGGCGACAAATTCTAAGGCGCCTTTTTCGTACATTATTTGTTCAAATCGGATAATGTCTGAAAAAAATGTACCTCTTGCAGGGGATAAACAGACCTGCAATATTTTATCGATTTTTAGATTTCATTCACATTATTTCTTTGAAAACCTTACCTTTACTTTGGTTTTGCTTTCTCGCGTCGGTGCTATCAATGCTGGTTTGGAGTTAGGCTTTATCTATGTAGTTTTTCTGAGACAAAATAGAGATCGTAAGAGATGTCTAGAGGGTCTGACCTCACATCAGGTAGCTAAATTGACTCCAAATTCTTGCTCTACCTAGAAAGCAAATTTGATTTCTGCTAATGGCGGCAGCTCAGCACTAAACTGTTACAAATATTTCATCTAAATGATATTTCCTCTAAGTTTTCCTTTCAAGTTTCCATCTCACGTTACCAAAAACGCAATTTTCTCATCCTTTACTATCAGAAAGTAAATACTGTGTTTATCCGATCACGTGTGATCATTACTTAATGCTAGCAGCCCCCTTTACATTATCAAAGCACTCTTCACTCACCAAACGTAGAGTCTGGTAAACGAGATATGAGGTAAATATCTGGATTCATGGTATCAAACTGAACTGTGGAAAGTGGGTGCATGTAGTAATAAATAGAATCTCTGGCAAAAAATTGGAAAGACGTCTTCCTTAACAATATCGAGGACAGACGAGGCGCCACTATGAAGTTGAACCGCTACTTGGTCAGAGAAGTGACAAGAAAACCAAAACCCTTTCTGTGCTAACTCTTGTGTGCAACTTGTTATGAAAGGCTATTTGCACTTTTGTTAGACCTATATAAGTCCTTGGCACTTGCCTTAATGGTTTGGGAATAATTGAAATGTGTAGCAATATCAATCAAAAAGTCACCTAAGTCCACACCTACCATTGATACTGCATGAATCAGAAACTCGGCCCCAAATCGATTTCTGTATGACTTCTCATAGAGAGGCCAGCTAACGTGCAGTTTCTCCTTCTGTTTTTAACTTATCACCAACGTGTACACAGGTGAATCCAGGTATCCGGCAAAAAATTAGGGAAACATTAATCTGATTGGTAACGCATAGTTGATTCAAAATATAATTCATAGTTTGGTGGAAACCAGATGATAAGGTTAACTGCAAATCAGGAAAAAATAATGCAATGTTTAATTTTGAAACCTTGACTTAATCAGACAGCTTCCATGCAAATTTAAAGACGATGATGCGATAAATTTTCAATATTCAGTCGATTACATCAATGAAAAATATCCTTGCAAACTAGTTCCACCGTTCAGCATTATTTGCAAATTCAAATCTTTTTTACGAATCCGAATCCTTTTCCTTTTTATGTGTCAGTACTATTCATCCATGTTTCTAATACCATTGACGATATTTCGCACTACTTTACACTTGTGCAACACATTGGAGTTTCTAGCAAATTTAAAGTACTTATATGCAATTGCAAAGTACTAGAAATCAATCGCCTAGTAAAACCTTGACAAAGAAGTCACTTTAGTCGTTCGATGCTAAAATTTCTCATTCCATCCTACATCGAAATCAAAAAAATTAATTATTGATGCTATTTGCCATATTAGGTTACTGTTGCTGCTTTGCCATCGACAAAATCGCCTAAAGCGACCTTGAAAAATTGTCTATATTTAATAAGAGGACGATGTTTAATGGCCAATGAATGGATAACTAGCGATGATACCACCTCGCTGCCTAAAAACTCAGAATTTTAGCAGTTGTATTCAAAATAATAATAAGACATCATTAGCGATCCATTTGTCATTATCGTTCAGACGTTGAAACGTGTTTCATTTTACGGAGTCAAAATTGGTACGGTGGAGAGTTATACTTTTAAACAATTGACGCTGAAAAAGATAGTTGCTAAGACCTGCTGAAACCATCGTTCATGTGAGAGTCAAACCAATTTACCGCTGACTAGCATGAAATTGTATCATAATATACTTTTGTTCATTCATCTGCTCGGTTGAGTTTTGGGAATTTCATTGGGAAGGTCAAAGCACAGAAAAGTTAAAAATGATTTATGATCCATGTAGTTCATTGGTGTTTTCATTAAAATTTGCTGAAGATTTCAGCTTGGACTATTAGTATCCTGGTCGTTTTACTCTTTCCTATTTTCCACTTTGCCTCTCCATCAAATTCCAAAGCTTCCCCTGCAGTGTTTTAGATGCCATTGCAGCATCCCTGACTTTACTTACGTTAATTCCGTGGGTAAGCAGCCAATGCCTCTTATCTGTTCATTTGCCTGCCTACTTCGATATTTAATTGGCCGTTTGTACCAACTTATTTTAAAAGGGGTTGAACTACCGGTTTATTTTGAATTTCAAAGAGTCGTCCGGTATTTCCTCAACGATAATTGTGTATAGCTACTAAGAAGTAATGGGTAGGAGTCGGCGGACCAAAAGTCATAAATCGGGTGGTAAAGATGACTGTAAGGTCAGTACCCCGGCTGGGCGTGCTGGTTTGGTAGTTATTCTTTCGGCTCTTCAACTCCCAGCAATTTCCAATTAATTTCACAATAAACGATACCTCCATTTTTAATCTACATCAACAAGTTCTTTCTGGCACATAAATCAAAATTGTTGCATTTATATGCAGATTATTTGGTCAGAATTCGAATAAAACCGAATGCTTCGAGAATAAACCTCTAATATATTTTTTTAAAATTTTGCAGTAAAACATAAGCATTAACTATTTATATGCAGTCTTTTTAGAAAATTTGACCCTACATCACTTGGTAGGTATGCGTGAAACGCAGGCGAGAGTGTCCACCACGTAGAGGCTACCTTCGATATCGATTGCATTCGTTTGAAGCAGCCAATAAACAAACCTGTTTAGGTGGCCTTGACTTGTTGACTCTATACGTTTTTCCACTATTTCTAATGTTAATTAAGGCAAGTCATTCTGATCGTTCGCCACTTTTATTGAGATTAATTTATCATATTTCTTATAATAAGTAAACACCTGTTATTTTCCAAGTTCTCAAGTTAAGAATTTACATGTGTCATAATTTTGTTTCGTATTATGATTTTGGAAAATTTATGGACTACCTTTGATAAACTTTAATCTAACGTCTTGCTTATGCATCCTGTTGTCACAATTCTTTTTAAAAGGAGCACTTGCATTAATGCTCTTATTTCTCAAACGTTATCTTTGTGAGACATCAATTCTATGCCCACTCCAATGTTTCCTCTAAAAAAACGTGTTTCTTTACAGGTTCCGTCTTTCTAAACTTTTTGAGTTCCGCTTTCCCAGGCTTTGTTCTCCTCGATGGCATTCGAAAGTACCAAAATCAGACCAATAGCACTGAGTCAATTCTACTACTCTGATTGGTCCCATCGTTTGTGAGATGTGTCTGAATTATTTTGACACGCACTCCATGGCGAGAAAAAGGAGGTTTATTGGGAACGTGAGAACGAAACTCGAGAGAAAAACTTTAAGTAAATAAGATTTAGATAAACTTCCAATGGCAGTTTAGTGCAGAGCAGCCGCCAATAACAGAAATCGGGTTTGCTTTCAAGGTGGAGATAGATTTTGGCGTCCATTCAACCGCATAATCTGAGATCAAGCCCTCAAGTAATCGTATGCAATCCATTTTTTTGCCTTTCAGATAAACACAGGTAACGCTTGATCACATACCAGCAATAACTGTACTTGTGCAAGAACACAAAATCAAATAAAATTTTGAGTTAAGCAAATCAACGTGTAGTTTTCATTCGAATCTGGCCCCCAACACTTCTTGATTGAGATTGAAAAATGTTGAGCAATTCTGATAAATCAAGTTCATATAAAGAATTTTTGCTTGATAGACTCCTTTTTGGTTTAGTTAGTGCTCTAACAAGGAATAAGTATATTATCAAGAACTTGCAATCGCTGGGTATAGTCAAGCTAGATTCCGTACTATATATACTTTTAGGTAAAATATATTTGCTCCATTTGTGTCCAATACTAACTTATACCTGGATTTTAAAATCCTTCCTATACTGAAAATGATTCACCGTAATCTTAAAGCTTTCCAGCGAACTCCGGTAAACGCATGTTTTGAATAATCATCCCGCTTCTCATAAAAAGGAGTTTGCCTACCATGTAGGTTTCTTTCTAGTATCATTTCTAAAATGTCTGCACATTCTCGTTGTAGCGCAGAATATAGAGAATGCATAAAATTAAAATCAGGTTTTATTCGACTAGACAAAGTGTCAGCATTGTCTTCGCCATGCGCTCACTGGCAAAAGTAAGCTAGAGGTAAATCTTTTAGCTTAATGGCCTTGACACTGCTGCAATGAGGAACTCGGAAATTTGTCTTTTTCGAACTGTGGGCCAAAATTTTTAGTTCCTGCAACCTCAATCTTCTTAGATCGTTTTTCTTTTGCCGGATCCCATCATGAATGAATTCTATAGTAAAATCTTGCAGCTTAATAAAACAGGCACGTCACCTCATAACTTCCTTTTCATATTTTATCAGGTCATGACTAGCATATCCCAATCCGTTTAAGTTAAGTTTGCTAACTTCATCCATTTTATGAAATTAAAGCAAGTTCATTGGTTGCGCTTGTTAAATTTGAAATCGAAAAAGGATTAAAAATAAAATTGATTATATTGTAATCAAAGTGCGAGATCTTAGAAAAGATGCTAAAATTGGTAAAACGTTCAAGCAAACCACCTTAATTGAATTTCAAAATTCTAAGCAGCTCCAAAGAATTTTTTTCAATTCCATAATTAAAATATTTATGTAATATGCCATCATGCTTTGAATTTTGGCAATTTATTTTACTAAGAGCTGTTATTCTTTCATACAAGTCGGCCGCAATGCAATTTAAGCATCACAGGGATGTAATATGATCTGTCTCTATTTATTTGATCGCATACTTTATTCTAAGTTAGATTCAAACTTCAAATAAATGAATATTAGAGGCATTCGGTACCCAAATAAGGTATAAATACCACTGAGAATACAATTTGATCCACCTGCTAGTTAGCGACCCGTTTGGAGAAGCGTTTTGTTACATTTTCGGCACAAAAATGTGATAACGGCAGTGACATTGCCAAATATCGAATATGCAAATTTTGATGTCCTGCGGTGCACTTTTATTGCATTGAAATTAGTTTGATTAAATTGCATTGGCACAATTAATGCTGATAGAGAGCAGTAAACTTGAAGAAAGATAGTCGGATGCCGTGATCCTGAATTTATTATGTTTCCTTGATTACTCTGAGAAGGTCGCTCTGTTAGCTCTAGGAGAGTCGGTCATAAAAAAGGTGAAGTTGCGGGGTTTAATTCTATTAAAAGTGCTTTGTTTAATTTATTTTCGAAAAAAAGCTGATTTGGTTAAAATATTTACTTAAAGTGCGCTGTCATGCGAAATTGATTTGTCAGTCAAAGCAGCCATTTGAAAAAAAATAGGCTTCTAGAACTTGTAAGGTGTGACTGTAGAACCTTTGCAATTTTGTTTTTTACCGAAAATAGCCGACAAAGGATAAATTGTGAGCATCGTTTTCACTGCAATAAATACTTACTCAAGTACATTCAACTGAGCTTTTTCCTAATTTCAAGCTAAATGGTCAGCTGAAAAGGAATATAATAAATAGTCAATCACATGCCCTATCATTTAGGCATCAATGCAAATGGCTGAGACTATTTTATGGCTTTTTGTTGTGGGTCTGGTATTTGAAAATCATCTTCGTGATAGAGTTATCTAGTAAGAGAAGACCAAAAATCGATAAAGCACTGTTTGAACGGTTTCTTAATTGAGGTGCCTCAATTTTCATTCAATGGGCTCAACACTTCAAAGATTCAATTTCAACACAAAACCAATCGTTTCTATTTACAAAACAATTATTTGGTTATTTTTGCTGAAGGCTGGAATATCAGTTGAAGTCACTGCAATACATGATGCGTGAATATGTACGTATATACTTTTCATGAATACCATGGTTTACCTTTAGTAGTTATGGTTGATCTATTCTAACTGTTGCTTGCTAACCTGAATAAATTCATTCAATTTCAATGTTATTCAAATTTTGAAATTTTTAAATATTAACTGATCAACAGCTCATGTGAAAATATTAATTTCTAGAAATCTGCCATTAATCAAGCTGTCTTAAACACATGCTGGTTGAAATAAAGCCTGAACTATTGGGAGTTAACATTGACTTGATGGTTGCAAAATGAATCGGAGGGCTTTATTTTAGCTGCTAGATAAAATGTTTTCTTGAGCAGTAGGGGGATTATTGTAGTCTGGAATAGCCTTACTCGATTCTGTATTATAATGACTGAAATGTACAAATTTTAATAACAGTTGAGAAACTGCAGAGCCATCGTGGATTACGAAGAATGATTTTTAGGTGATTATCAGAACAAAACCATGAGCTTCAGGCTATTGGGTGCACCCTGCGTACACTAAATATGTTAATTTCCATGTCAATTGCTCTGAGCTTATAATTGCGCAATTCATAAATAATATTTCATTAGTCAGAGGTATTCATCCATCGTTCTACACAGCACTTCAAAATTCTATAAGCTGTTGACATGCCTGCAGAAAGGTCTTAAAAGAAAATTGTTGGTCACCATGTTATATTGCAGGACAACTTTATGGAAAATTCCGAGAAGCTGGTATCTCAAAACAGCAATTTCCACTAAAGCAATGCAACTTCAAGAAGCTTGCTCCTGCATGGTCTTTGATGTGATTCAGTTTACCAATGAGTATTTTAATTTTCGCACTCATTCCATGGGATAGCAAAATGTATATGACAATTAACTTCTTCCGTACTGCACTGAAAAGTCATTCTCTCAGTCTAATGGGAATCATCACTTTTTCGATGTGACTATTGCACAGGTGTATGCTGAAAGAAAGAAAATTCAATCGGAATGTTAATTCGATAGTGGTTCGCTTAAATATGTTTGAAGGAACTGGCATGGAAATTTATGGCATTATTTTATTTATTGAGTGCGTTTACACATACAAATAGATTTTTCGGGTAATCTCAAAGCTAGACAGGTTCCAGTAAATTTGATACCACTTGAATTTTCCAAATATCAAAATGATTTTTAAAATCATTGCTCTGATTTGAATTTATTCGATGTCCGTTTTATCTTTAACTGACAAATATGAGCACATTTATACTGGGATTATTTAACCAGATGGATTTGTAACAGAGCAATTTATTCCCTCTCTGCATTCAAGGCCTTGCAATTTTTCATTAAGTAGCAAGACAAACATGTCCATTTTTACTACAATAAATTCCAGTTAGTACCGAACAGCTGTAGTCTCCTTTATTTCTTTGCCCTAGCTATTGCAAAATGGTTATTGGATTCTTGTAAAGTTTAGTTTTGAATAACCTATTACCGAGATCAAACAGAAATGTGTTTTTTTGTAAAAAGGCATAATGGTAGTTGATTTGCAATTCTGAAGGACTGCGTTTGAAAATTATGACATTATGATGAGTTTTATTTGTATAGGGTGCTGGATGCATTTCTTTTTCTAGGCATTTCGAAGCATTTGAATGTGGATTAGCCAAAATATTTACTGCTCTATAAATTTTAAGGACAATATAATGACGAATGACAACTGTTTTGCAGATATTAAATGTCCAGAACAAATATATTAAAGGGAATTATTTTCATATAAGAAATCTATCCTTTAAATTGGGTTTACTTTCAAAAATTCAAAATATTTTGATGCATGTTTCGTGTGGAATTTATGCACTATTGAAAATTGCAATTTTTAGTGTCAAGAAACAGGTTTAATAAGGTAACAGCATTGCTTGCTGAAATCCAGTGATAAGCACTAGCTAATGGGAACAATAGCTCTAGGGGCTGTAACGTAGTTGAAAGACGTCTTCCTTGATTTGAAAGACAATGAATAATTTTAGTTGGATTGATCTCTATCTATAATGTTAGTTCTCTCTCAAAAATCCCGCATTATAACTCCAATATTTACTATGATGCGAGATCATCTGAGTGACTCTGAAAGGTTATTTGATTAGTTTGGATAGAAGGCAACATTGGCTTTCCATGGTGGGAATCTACTTCGAAATATGGACTTTGCCCATATATAGATCTGTCGTGATTCATGCTTGCAGCTTATGCTCCGGCGCACTTTTGCATGCCTGGAAAACTCAATTATTTTACTGTATGGATTTCATCTCTCATTTCATTGGTTCTTTTAATCACACATGTGGTAGGCTCTAGTTCATGTTACCCTCATCCTGTTGCCGCTTTCAAATGGCACAGCTTCCTAATTCTCCTCCATATTTTACGATTTTGCCTTCCGAAAATTATGAAGCTTCCACCTTTAGTGTTCCAAGTACTATCGCAGCATGCGTTGCCTCATTGAGGGTAAATTTTCAGACAAGTAGCCAACACATAAACGGAAAGCTTACCTGCGGATACACTGCTCCAGTGTTCCTCGTATAGAGCTTAATCGATTCAGGCAACTCATAAAAACTAAGCCAGTTAGGGTTTTCGTGGCACTAGAATAGGCTCAAGACTATTGTTTCGAAGGTTAGAGCTTTCAAATGCCATCGGAAAAAAAAGCCTGAGAAGCTGAGTCTCTCTAAAAAACTGGAAAAATTTATAACTCTCGTTTAAGTGGCACGTGGTTAAGACCTAATTAAATGAAAAAAGGCATTAAACCGTAGGCGATTAAGCTTTTTGAAAGTTAAATGTACTTCAGTGAGAAAATAGTGACTCGGAAAAATCCTGATCTACAAAATTTTGCATGAATTTGAGCGAAAACGGTTGAAGAAGCTTACAATTGGCATAATGTAAGTAACATGTTACACTAATTACAATAAAAGGGAGAAAATACAGTCACATTGACTGACCCGATCAGAAGCGAATAATTACTGAAAAGGGAGTTGAAAACGGAGAGGACGAGAGAGCTGAAAGAATATTTGTAATATAAAGAAAAGTTGGAATTGGTTGGCAAATAGGAATCAGAAGTAAGGGATTGGGTGGGAGTCATCTTGCGTCTTTCTAGACTACTCCACCACTTCCAACCATTGATATCCTGACTACGGGTCCCATTAGGAATCGCAGCTCAAAGAAACTATGGTTACCGCTACCCTGCCTCCATGCCACCGGATTTCAGCAAACCGCTAGGCCTTTCACCTATTTTTACTACCGTTTCTCCTTTTTGGCACCCTTGATAGGGCTTCTTATTGTTTCTCTATAACACCAAAGTATCCTTCTGCTCTATTCTTATTCCCCAGAATAATCTCTCTTCTTTCTCTATACAGATCGATAATGGATGCATTCAGATGAGCTTTGAGAGCAAAAAATACTGAGGTGACACACTTTCATGTAGAAAACCAACTAAGTAGATGGTTGGAAGATTAAAAACTGGGTTTTTAAGAGCCTATTAAGCTAACGAGTGTGGTGCTTTTCCAGTAAAGGTCGTTATTAAATTAAAATCTGTATATTTTGCCACAAGTTTTATTTACTTTCAGCAGGCAATTTAACCAACGGCAACACTTGCTTCTCTTTATTAATGTGCCGACTGCATATGACACTAGAAACACCTCAACATGCTAACGCAGCGAAAAAGATGGAGGCGAAACAGAGATGGTGAATTAAACGAGAGGAGTTTGATGGATCCAAAATTGGTCAGGCAGTATAGTATTTAGCAAATCGTATTCAAAAAGTCCCCACAAGCCTCCTTTATGTAGAAAAAAATCGACCGACCAAAGATCTTTGAACAATCACCTTGATTTCGTGCAGCTGCCTTCTTATCTTCTGCCTCTCAGCGTAGCATCACAAACTCCATGGGTGTAGAATGACCTCATCTCTGTAATCACATCTAATCTTCGTCTATTGGTAACAGAGTATTGTAGATTGATGGTTGAAACAGTCGTCGATCACATCATTTTATGGAAGGCTGTGCATTTTGAAACACTGCAATACTCTGAACCGTAAGGAAGTGAATTTTCACGATATATATATATATATATAGCATCGAATCACGCTGGTAAAACATGCAATGTAGATGGATATTTATCTAATGCAGTTCTTCTCATCATGCTCACCAATTAGAAATAGCTCAGGTTAGTGTAAGGCAGCATTTCGAGTAAGACAAATAATTTGCAGGTAACATGACACACAACCTGTTCTAATTTTGCATTTGTTGAAGCAAATGAGTGCTGCCGAAAAAACAGGCTTTACGCAAATTTTGCACAATTACCAGACGTACCTAACTGGTTTAATCTCGTAAATAATGCAGTGGATTGAGTTTCAGTTTGTGTAGTCTTTAAAATGCGTTTCTTGAAATACAAAATAAACGCAGTCTGTTTTTATCCAGTGCCTTTGAACCATTCTGATTTTCTTTTGTTTAAGATAATAATATTCTATCGTCTTCTTTTTCTTCCTTTTTTCCAAACCACCTTGACCTTATTCCCTGATCTTCTACCGCTTTAAAAGATTCATTCATTTAGACAACTCGTAACTTGATGCAACAATGTTCCGAGCTTTTTACGCAACAAATCATAAGACAGCTGCCTAATTTGTCGAGACCGGCAACTTTAATTAAATCTTGAGCCATTAAAGGAATTCAAACTTAATCTGCTCTGGCGCAACCAAAGAGAAAGCGTTTGCACCAGTTGAATTTACAGTCAAGTCAGCAATTTAAATTATGCCAACTGAGATACTGAACATTTGCATTTTGACCCGAATAAACTATTTCAACCTTTTTCCCTAAAATACATCATGATTTTTTTCCTTAATAAGGAACGTCAAGGCAGTACTACTAACATCACAGAAAGCGCCAACGTATTCAACGTCGTTTTCCAGTTGTTAATTTATCAGTCATTCTGATGTTGGTTGCAGGTTATAAGAATGCGACAAAAGGATAATGGAGCATTCTCCTCAGGTTGGTGCCTTTATATCTTATTAAATTCTTCTGACAGGCAATATTTTGTGTAGTCATAGTCCACGATTTCAGGTATTTGCGTCTTGCCTAATTTACTAGGCTCAACGAAGTTAAACTCTGACTGTTAAAATCTAATTTTTACGTCCGGTGGGTGATTAGTCCTATCCGGCGGCCCTCTCATTAGTCCCCAGAGTTGAACCTGGGCTTACCGGTGATCAACTCAAGGAGGTTGAGAATAGGTCTTACCATCTTAATGGTTAATAGAGTTACTGCCACCAATCGAATCGAGCACTAGTCATTCGTGTTACAGTTGGAATAGAAACAGACGAGGCCAACAACATGCAACTCTCACATGGCATATAACCGGCCTAATCTCTCCAAAAGGAAATATCCTCTATGGTTTGCACGATCTGTCTGCGAACCTCTATGCTTGTAGAAACTTACAACTTCAGCATTAATATCCGCCTAAGGTATAAGAGCGATCCCACAGTAGAAACCATAGGAAACTTTCAGTAACTCAGATATAATTCCATTTTTACAGGAACTTTTGTATAGTTTAAGTATACTTTGAGCCACTCTCATCTCTACCATTGAGCGTGAGGAGTCTCTTGGTAGAAGATCTTAATATTTAGTTTCTTCCGTGGTTTTGACTTTCAGCATACTCCTAGTAGTATAAGGCCAGATCTTTCGATTTCCATAGTTTCCTTGCACTTTTTGCTTTCCATAGGGAGTTTTCTTTCATTATATCATTCAACAGCATTAAAACTTTTCGAGGTTCCCTCTTTAATGTGCGATTTGAGCTTGGAGACAATTGTTTATAGGCAGTGATCAAAATTTATATCTGCCCTTCTAAGAGCTGGTATATAACTAATGAAGAGTAGGTTTGACCTTTCAATCAAAACAAAGTCAAGAATAGCACTATTCCATGTAGGGTGGTACCAGGTCAGTCTTCAAGAAGTTGATTTCCAAAAAAAAATATTCATCGCGTTTAAATTATTATGCTCTGGGCATGGTCAAACCTACTCTTTACCTCCACTTTGTTACCACCGGTAATCTTAGGTGCAACCCTGAGGGCTAAAGAGAGGGACGGTCAGATGGGACTAATCACCCTCTGGACGCATAAATTAGATTTTGCCAGCAGAGGTACAACTCTAACAGCTTGGTAAAGGAAGCACGACGGATTCGTGGTCTCAAACTGGAGTATGGAATGCACGTGCAAGTAGCTTTGAATGGAACCTCTGTCAGAACGTTGAATTCGGACGAGGTGGCTCGACGAAGCTAAACTGATACTTATGCGACAAAGCCATGCCAGATAAGAGTTTAGACAAACAAAGACGTCAATAAACGTTTTTACTTTTGTGTTAACTGTTGTGCTTAATTGCTAAAAAGCTATTTATACTTCTGTTGTACACCCAATAAGTCCTTGGGACTTGCCCTAATAGGTGGGGAGAAAAAGAATAAATAAAAATTAAATAAATGCTCTGAGCATAGGCCTGGCAGGTTTAGTCCGATCTCCGTAATGTCTTCTTCAACGGTAAATTGACCGACTAGTTTGGTGCCAACGTTACGAGCATCAGAGCCTAATCTGCAATTGAAGTCACGAAGGATAATTATTTGTTTACCTTTAGAGGGACGTATTATATAGGCTTTGACCACGAGTTTTAGGAAGGAATTTTCGATCCTCTTCAGGGCCACCCTTTCCATGCGTGATTGTTTTAGCTGTTTGACGTTGACTAGGAGTCCAATTCGAATGTTTGCTAGCTTTGAAATGGCAATCTGTAGTGCAAGAGAAAGGGGGCTAGCATCTCGAATCTGTGACATTATGCTGCAATTTGCATAGTTAATCGTTGGTGATGGTGGTTATCCACCAAAGGTTAGTAATCCCGATCTGCACATAATGAAGCAACCATCGTTTGGAATGCAAACAGCTGCCCGGCATTGTTGGCCGATTAGAGATGTTGACAACCAATCGCAGTCGGCACTCTTTACAATGCTCAAAAACTGGTGAAAATATAATAATTACGGACGATCTGCACTCCATGCAACATTTAATCATGCATGCATGTCTGATAGCACAATGTAGAAAGTGCAATTATGCGAATATGAAAAAAGTGACGAGCGACACTGATACAGCAAACAAACAACTAGAAAGAGTATATTGAGAAGATGCTACTGCCGCTTCTGATGCTTCTACTTTGATATTGCTCTGTGACAAGAAATAGCAGATGAAAGGAAACTTGGAAAAGTGGCAAGAGAAAGATGTAACCGTAAAAACGATGCATGATTAGATCGTTTCACGTGCATCGAAGATGACTTTGGGCAGTGAAGAGTAAGAGGAGACGAAGAAAGACGTTAAGGCATGGTATGAGGACAGTTGATGCTGAAAAATGGATTACAGGATCACTTATACATCATTGATTTCGACTCCGAATGGTAGAGGTTATGAAATGGAGTTAGAGCGTTTGAAATGACTCCAGCTCATGCTCTTCTGCGTTCGTGATTTTGCTTTTTTTGTTCTTCGTTTAGGTTGTAGTTGACATTTGTGGCCGAAAATGATACCAACCTTAAATAGTAGTTTTAGAGTTTAAACAAATAGAAACAGCTATAATCTAACCAAGTCGAATTTCATTTGCCTTAAATCTGTCCAGCTGACTCAATTTTCACCTGATTATTATTTAATCCCCTCCCCTCTGCGAACGCAGAAAGGAGTGAATTCAAACGCTCTATTTTCTCATCCATTTTCCTCAAGCGATCAACCATCTCCTCGAAAGCTCTTATTGTCGTATCATAACTTTCACTAGTCATAATCGAGACCGGCGCTTTGCAGCACTTGCTGCTTTCTCTAACCATGTGTCCATATTTCTTTTCGTCTTCTTTTCCTCTCCACTGTTCAAGGTCGACTATTATGCTTTTGAAGTGATCTTCTCAAGCGTTTAGCATTAGTCGCCACTAGATTTCGCAAACTTTCTAAATTTTCAATCATCTACTCATTCTAATCACAGCACAGTCACAAAGTAGAAGCATGAGAAGCGCTATTGTCAACTAGCCTTGCTGCAGTAGATTCTTTCTTTTGCTTCCCTTCAGGTTGTTTGTTTGCTGTATCTGTGTCAACGGCCGTTTGTTTCATCTACGCAATCATCAATCGCTGATTACATTTTGCCCTATTAAACATGTGTGTATGCGTTATCATCTGTCACATGCAGACAACTCTAATTTTCTCATTGGTGTCATGGGTTGCTTATACCACGACGAGTCGCTCATAAGACAGTATGCATGAGCCAGAAAACTTGAGTTTCAGCTGCGCTTCTCCTCTCCATCTCGGATTCCCATTTACATTCTTTAAGTGATTTTTGAACCCGCCGCTAAAACGAGAACCGTTTCGACGGTGCTATTAAGGTATTCAAAGTCCCTCTTGAGAGGCATCATTTCCACACTTGAACGCTGTAGTTACCAACGCTGCTGCTGATGTGGCTGCTCCAGTTGCAGTATTAGTTCCATTGTTTGGACTGGAAGGGACAGGTGCAGTTGGTAGGGTCGCTGACTTTAACAATACATTTTAAAATCGAACACTTTGTAACTCTTGGATTCACACTGAGTTGCTACAACAATCACGGATGGAATAGACGGCCCTGGTGAGGGCAGTGGAAAGCGTTGATGTTGCTGAAGTAAGATTAAAAATAGACAAGGTCGACAAAATGTAAATCTCAATGAGCAATATACACGGTAGAGAACGCAAAAAAATTTCATAGCTGGAGCAGATTCGAAATCTACGTCTATTCATCTATTAAATTAAGATGTAATATCATTGCTTCGAGATTTTCTTTGTCCAATCCTCTTATTCAGAAATCAAAGTCGAAATTGACGTAGCCGTAAAAACCTAATCAATAGCTGTGGTGGTCAAACCTACTCTCTACCTCCACGTGGGGACCACTGGGAACCTATAGGACAACCCAGAGGGCTAAAGAGAGGGACGGTCGGAGAAGACTAATAAACCAACAGACGTATAAATTCACTATTATGCCAACGGAAATACAGTCAGAGTCTACAAACAGCCTTTTAAAAAAAATATGACATAACACCTGGATCCATGGTCTGATATTCGGAATATGGAACTTGCGTGGCTGTAGCAATGATTGGAATATGGATATTGTTGCCTTAATGGAAACTCGAATGAAATCCTGCCCCTAAACAATCGATAACTACGCTTTCTACAACTCTGGACACAATAAAAGCTCTAGATTAAATAATGGAGTCGCCTTTTTGGTCAAAACAAAAACATAAAAGCTGAATTCAACCCTGTTATTAAATAGATTTGCAACGCTGACACTCCAAATCGGAGGAGTCAAAATTGGAATGATGGGATGCTATGCTCCGACCGAGTCTATGGAGGACGCAATTGTTAAGAATTTTTCTATTGACTTGTGGCCAAAACCTAAAAGTAACGGGTTCTGATACCCATAACATTGGTTCCAAAATAATCAGTCCCTTTACTGATCAAGAAGATACTACAGAAAACGGTCTTAGGCTGCTAAGACTATGCAGAGAATATAAACTACACGTAATTAATACTTTCTTTCAAAAACCAATGACTCGAAGATTAATCTGATACCGCCCTACAGAGGAAGGTACAGTTCTTGATTTTGTTCTAATGATAAGATCAAATCTATTCCTACTAAGTGATGTATGAACTTCTAGAAAGGCAGACGCAAACTTCGATCACTGCTTACTAACAGTAATCCTCAATCTCAAATCACAACGCAGAAAACGCCTAGGAAAATGTAAGGACAGAACTCTGAAGGAGGACATGAATAGTCAAAAGCAACGGTGGCAACTACCTAAAAGCATAAAACAAATAAGAAAATCGAAGGAAACATACCAGGAACATCTCAAAAGGGAACTAATTCGGGACCCTTTGACTACTAAACGCGAAGATATCTTGAATTCTATAGAAAATGCAGCTGTCAGAACAACAAAGCAAAAAAACTGAGTGAAAGAAAATCGGATGGTATCCAGCTATCTGTGAATAGGAAGTCAGAGAACTACAGCTACAAAAGCAGTTGAGAGCAAACTGGCTCTTAAATCCATCTCAGGAAATATTTATGAAGTACGAAGAGCAGAGGTACAAAGTGAATAACCTGATACGAAACTGGAAAAAAGCAAATCCAGAAGAGATATTAATCAGCTTTCCTGTCTATTTCGCAGAGAAACTACCTTGTAAAGCCTTCATTTTGCTGAAGGACATAATGAAGGAAAACCCCTCATGGACCACACAAACTGGAAGGAGACTAGTTAAACCAAAAGATCTGGTCGCACACTACCGAGAACTGTTCAAGGAAAGAACCACTGAAGAAGTTTAAATTATGCCTATCTACCAAGAGACTCCTCTATTTCAATGGAGGAGATCGAGATAGCAAAATACAGATTAAAACTACATAAAAGTCCCAGCGAAAATGAAATTATATCCAAACTACTGAAATGGGACAACCAGTGTCTAAATGTCTACCTACTAAAAGTGTTCAAGGACTTCTATAATGCGACTACTCCTACACCTCTAGCTCGGATCGATGCTGAAGTTGTAAGTACCTACAAGCGGAAAGGTTCGCAGACAGATCTTGAAAACTATAGATCAATCTTCCTTCTAGATGCATTAGATAAGTTATATGCATCTATTCTGTGCCAACGTTTGAAGCACCATCTTGACGAACTACACTCAAGAACCATATTTGGATTCTGTGAAGGAATATCAACCGAACAGGCTATACTTAAAGTAAGAACCATTATACAGAAAGCCGTGGACCAGAAGCAGAAAAAAGTGCTAGTGTTTGTCGACCTGGAAAAGGCCTTTGACTCGCTGCCTACAGCTGCAATTATCAACCGAATGATAGATCTAGGCTGCTCTTGGCAAATAATCTCAGTAAAGTCCTTAATGCACGTACCAAAGGGAAAATTGAGGGGAACAAGGGACTACTTTGAGATGAAATTTGGCGTGAGACAAGGCTCAAAAGAGGGACCATTTCTCTTCAACCTAACCTTCCAATTCATATTGGAGCACAAATAATTTATCACTCGGGTAAATAATTGCAGTTAAATCATATAGATTACGCCAATGACCTATGTCTTGTTGCGCCAAATAAAGTCGCCACCGTCAGATTAATAGAGCATCTGGCGAAAACGATACAAAATTTGGAATGCAAATCACAGCGAATAAAACTTTCTGGTTTTAAATTGGTGACGGTGAGGACCAAAGGCCTCTTGAGGTAGCTGGAATGTCATTTTGACGTGCCTCACACTTCAAATATATTGTTATCATAATTCAAGACACCGGTGAGCCGGGTGAAGCAATAATCCCAAACTTGACCAGGGCAGAAAGGCACCTAATATGACTGCGACCGATTCTGCGCTCAAGAAGTCTCAAAAACACCCTCAAAGCGCATCAAGTGGGAAATTGTCGATCCTGCAATCACTTACGGATTATCAACTATTGTCTTGGACCTAAAAGATAACAACTGAATCAAAGCAATACCGAATACGGCTCGCCGTATGATACTTGGACTGTATTCGCGAAGAGACAAAACTGTTGAGGAACTCCGAAAGGAACTCCGCAGTGCAAGCATCAATTTTGATATTTTATCGAACTCAATGCACTTTAGAACTGCCTCAAATGCAATTAGGACAATGATTTTATTTTGCACTTGTACCTTTCAGCGGTTTCAGTAGTTTAAACATTCAGCACGTTGAGATTTTTCTAGTGTTGAATGCAGTTGGCACATTAATAGAGAGTAACAATTGTAGCTGTCGGTTATGTTACTTGCAAAAAGCAACTATGATTTGCAGTAAAATATGCCAAATTTATTTGAATGACAACCTTAACTATGGATACGCTCCACTTTTTAGCTCAACAGACTCTCACAGACTCTTCGTTGGAATCCTAATGCACTTGGAGTTTAATCAAACTCATTCCTTACTTTCCCAACAATCTACTTAGCTGATTGTCTGCATTGATGTAAGTCGCCTCGGTGATCTTTGGTCTCAAAGCACATCGGAATGCATCCATTGTGGATCTCTGTGGAGGAAGTAGGGAGACCATCTTGGGGAAAACGGAATGAAAGAATGGGACTCAAGAATACGTAAGCGTTTTAGAGAAGCAATAAGGAGGCACGCAAAAGGTGCCGAAGAAGAAGCAATGGTTGGTTCTCATAATTGAAAGGTGCTGCATTCGCTGGACGTGGTTGCTCACTTATGTAATTCAGCAGAACTGTAGCCGGGTGGTGGTAGCATCGGCCTTTCCGGGCAATGAAGAATAAGAGTACGTAAGCGTAGCCGATGGCACCCATTGTTAGAGGATGAGTCACTGGGAGTAGCGGGGTAATCCAAGAAGATTCATGGTGACCCAAACCTGGTTCCTTACTCCAGTCTTTTATTCGCCAACTAATTTTATCTTTCAGCTCTGTTATCTGCACCATTTTCGAACTGCATTTTCAGTAACTTTTCGTTTCTGATCGCGTCTGTTAATTATATTGAATCAATAGCAAGCCTTTTCAGTCATTTTTACTTAAATTCATTTTAAAGTTCCTGAGTTTCAGTTTTCTCACATAGGCACATTTAACTTTCGAGAAGCTTTAATGCTTACCGTTGCTACATTTCAGTCTAATGTCTTAATTTTCTATCCTGTCGTTACAAGTCCTTCCAGCAAAAGAGTTTGCAAAAAGCCCGCACTAATCATTTCAATACATCTTAATCATACGTTAGTTCCGTGAGAGTTATTCTACTTTCCAAACGACCAGTTTCTAGAGATACTCAGTCGTGTAATGCCCTCTGAGTTTCCCTCCAGGCTCGGTTCTTTCCGATGGCATTTGAAAGCCCCAATCTGAGGAAAAATAGCCTTAAGCCAATTCTAGTGCCACGACACCACAAACAGGCCTTCGTATTATAAGTTGCCCGAATCGGAAAAGTGCTAAACTAGAAACATTAGAGCCGTGTAACCGAATATAAGCTTTAGGGTTTGCGAAAAACAAAACGAGCGTCATAAAATTATTGGGCCTGATGTGCAGATAACTGCAGTAGAACAAAGATTAATGGGTAACACGGAAATAGGAAGCGCTTTTCTTTATCATGCTGAGCAAATAAACTAGTCAGAAACTTATGGCGAACTATAAAAGCTTCGTAAAGCAAATTGAGATATATTTTGGGTACCATTAAATTGAGCACTAAAAGATGAAGGAATGGCAAAAGCAACAGCAAAGATGATTAGGCTAATGTGACTTAAAATGTTGTTGTTGACATTACAGGGGGCAAATTTCGCACCATAAAGCTGCTAAGGTCATTGATTTGCCCAACATTTTATGTTGTAACAAGCCGCAGTCTAATTTGCGTCCTTTGATGTCACTAAATCCCCAACATTTTGCAGTATCAATAATGCTTCATCTTTATATTCACAGCGTTAATGAGATCAGTTATAACTTATTATGATAAAAAGTTAATAAATTTGAAAAAAATGTGTTTGTTGCAAGGTAGCAACTGACAGCGTTTCCATGGTATCACAGACTTACAGAATGAAATGGGATGTTTTTTGAAAAACGGTTGGACCCCCGTGGTTGTTTAGATTCATGAAAGGCTCTTGCAATTCTAGTGAAAATGAAATTTGATGTAAACAAAAAATTCATTTAAGGATGCTTAGCACAAAGCAAATTGTAAGCACATTTTAGCAGAATGTAGTTATAGGGTGAAAGTTAATTGATGCTTCACCGGATTTCAAATATAACCATATGATGGTTTATTTCTATTTTGAAGAAGAAATTACACCGAACATCAGGAAATAGTTTTGTGTTAGTCAAAGTTTAGCAAGGATTTGGAGCAGAATTCATACTAACTGACGCAAAGTGTTCGCATTATCAAGTAACGCATCGGAAAAGTACAGCACAAAGTCTAAATTTGTGTAAAGAGCTCAAAGATTCTACACAATTTCTTTGCAATTTGATAGGCATAGTAATGGTTGATTTTCGCCTCTGCTTTTTGAGGTCAGTAAAGTTATTTGAGCTTAAGGGCATCAAACTTGTTAGAATGGGCACATGATTTCAAGAATTTGTTGAAATAATGTCTTGCATCCTTACAAAGAACCTCATTTACTCAGTTAATCATAGCACTGAACGGAGGTTTATGCTGTCAACTTTTATTAAATGCAGGTAATTTTTATAATTTTTTTTAAATAATCTAAAAATTACACGAAGAAATTTTAAATTGGCTAGAATACATGATTGAAGACACGTGACCTTTAGAAAAGTACATGAAACTATAAGAAATTTTTCGCTTAAATATGCTCTCCTGCATCTAATCAAGCAAATAAGAAAATGTTTACGCCATTACAGAGATCATCATCAATTTATTACAGAAGAGATGTCTGCCTTAAACGATATTTGGTGATGCATTTGCATTTGATGTAATCCCATTGACATTACCATTTAAGAATTCGATACATTTGAAGCAGGTCTCAATGCTCATTTAAATGCAACTTCAAAAATCTTCGTTGTGTTGGCTTTGACGTTTCTCATCAAGCCTGAAATCAACTTTTTAACAAGAATGTCGTTTTAGCTCTGAAATAATTAAAGCAAGTTTTAATGCACAAGTGAAAATGCTGACCCGACTGTCGCTTTTCCTCATGCGCATTGCCCTTCGACGTTTGCATTCGAGCAGAACGTCTTATCACTTCTGTCTAGATGATCGATCACTCGGGCAAAGGATGGCTGTTAAATCATCTTGAGTACGCAGCTGTCAGATTAATAGAACATCTAGGGATATCGCTGGGTAAATACGGAATGCAAATTGCAGCGAAAAAAGCGCAATAGTTTCAAATGAGTGCTAGCGAGGATCAAACGCCCCTCCATAGTTCAAGGTATCAGTGAGCAAGATGGATTACTAGAAGCTGACGAAGTCAAAGCAAAAATGCACTTAGCTTGACAACGATCATTTCTGCATCCAATCAGTCTCAATAACAGCCTAGAAGCATTTTTGTTGGGTATTTTTTGCTGATTTCATGGACACTTACGATTTTTTTACAATTCTCTTTAGGGTAAAAGTAAAAAATCGACTAAAATCTATGCAGAATAGGGGTCGACACTTAATACTAGGATTGTATTTGCGAAAAGCAAAATTGTAAAAAAACTTTGAAAGCAGCTGCTGATGCGTGACTTGGCAATTCTTATACAGTCAAAGAGGCCGAGCCCATGGAAGATTTTAAAAATGGACACAGACAGTCTAAGACTCAATTCTTGAGAGTAACTTTGCAAATGATGAAACTAAATAGATGCTTCATTTAACTACAAATGCAAGCTAAATGTGACGAGGGTAGCTAAAGAGACACATTGAAGAATGTCACTCATTGGTCAAGATAATAAAAAGTAAAAAGCTAATAGAGAGGGGAGGATAATCACTCTGCAGAAGTGATATTAGAAGAACTGAACAGTATATGGAGAGGTAGACTACGAAGAAAAGTCCATCTGGCAGGATGAGCAATATAATTATTTCATATTGGTTTCGAATAACCTTTAACCACACATAGTTGGCAGAAAAGAATTCCTGGATAAGGGCAAGCAGACGAGGACGAGGTGCTGCAAGAAGTATCACTGTAGAATGGACTGTTGCAGCACCACAAACCATGTCTTGAAATGATCAGGAAGCCAAAGATGTAAGTTTAACTGTTCTATGCTATGTGTACAAGCTCTTGCATAAATCTCATTAAGCGAAACAGAAGGTAAATTGATGATTGGCACAGTTGAAGTAGATCTCAATATTATTTTAATGCACCTTCATCAATCTCAGTGGTATAAACTCTGACGTTTCTCATCAAGCCTGAAACCATGATCGGCAGAAATGACGTTGTTAGGCGTAACTAAGAATGCCGACTTCATTCTTCCTGTTTCTTGACGCTTGGGTTCTAACAATTTTCAATCTGTATTGAACTAGAAAACCACGTCAGCACTGTTTATGTTTTTATTTTGTTGCATTAGCCTCAAATAATAACAAACCATTCCTGCGAAATTTAAACTAAATATAACTTTTGTGTTTGCGCAGGCCTACAATCACGACCTCGCAAGAATTCAAGTAAATATATGCTGCACCTAAAGCACACAGCTTTTCAACAGATACGCAACACAACGGCTGGAATAAAATTGAAACTTTGCACAATTCAAATCGCACTTACAGTGCTTCTCAATATTAAATACATGTCCTTTTAGTTCAAATAAAAAAAATCATTTAAATTCATTGAAATGGCATCATATAATCATTCATTTATTCCATCATTAACAAAGTAGGATATTGTTTTTCAACTTTCATCCCAGCCTTAGCTGGCAACGTAAGAGTTAATGATCCGACAATTAAATTGAACAATATCATATTTCACGTGAATTCGTTTGTCTGTGCAGCAATTCATGGCCATTCTTGTCCTCCAAGCAGCTGAAAAAAGGTGCATTTTTATGCCATTAGAGCAAATACATCCCAAAATTAATTGCTGCTTCTTTCAAATGGATGGTAAAGTGGACATTTGCATTTAGTTTAATATGTCTAAAAAAGCGCTGTTCGATCCAGCAATCGGATAGCGCACTGATATTTTTTTTATTTTTGTTTTTATTCCTCCCCATCGCATCCAGTTTTGAATGATTCGTTTCAGCTTGTAAATACACTACCATAGCATAATTTATACAATCCTTCATCAAAGCGTTCACTGTCATGACTAGCTATGATGGTGATTCTGATTGATCTAGTGGTTGTCAATTCGGTATTTTCGTTAATATGAAATGTCCCACTTGCGCATATCCATTTGTGCATATAAGTACCCATGTTAATGAGTTTTCATGTGCGCTTTTACTATATATACTTGAGTTTGCATTTAGTGTTCCTATTGTAATTAAAGCCTCTAGCAATGAAGGGAGAGAAAACGGAAATGCTTGTGGTGGTCAGCATTAGGCTGCATTCTTCTCTAACTGTGAGACAATACTTACGGCTTTAATGGATCATTCAGTTGCTTTGATCGCTCAGTTTTATAACTGCATGGACTACACATGTAGGAATGTTCTCCTGAGGAATCAGGCTTTCGGCTTATGGGCTGGCACATAGTGGCATGCCTATAAGGCTCTAATTTCCCACCATCGGATTCCACCTTTCATTTTGTCGGTGATTTCATCAACAGTTGTAGTAAATTCAAGTTCACCTATCTTTATCCTGGCCATCATTCCCCTCTGTATTTTCCACCTCGGTGCTCCAACAAATTCCAACTCTTCCTCCTTTAATGTCTTAAGAACTTCTGCAGAATATCTGATCTCAATTATTTTGAATTCATAGATAAGCAGCCGTTGTCTCTGCGCCTGCCTTGGTGTTTTTTTGGCCCCTTGTGCCAACTTATCTGATTGTGGCATTAAATGTCCTGTTTATTTCGAATTGCAAAGGGTCACTCTTTTTTTCACAATACCGCTTGTGCAGTACTGATGTGGCAATCACATTCGCCCAACCTGGAACATGGTGTCATTTGATACTCTCAAAAGCGTAAAGGTTAGAAAATCATCTCGACTAGATTTTGCGGAAGTGCATCCTGATACGTCACCAGTTACCTTTCAAACCACAACAGTCTTGTAGCCTTTGATGCTGTTTTTACGGTTAATGCATTCTAGTGTACCTACTTCTGTCACATTCTTAGGCACCTGTATGCAACAAAACAAAATCATTCTTGTATAAATTAGGTCCATTCTGCTCAGCATCAAGAGAGCACTGTTTTCTGTTCCCATATTATTTATGCTTTGAGTTATTAGCTAGCGTCAATGTCTGTGCTCTGCTCTTAACTCAAAAAACTGCTATTTGTAGGCCAATAACAATTTTAAATTATTTTTGCGGCTATGTTGCTTTAATTTTCACCATTCAGTAGTTAACTGACTCAGGAGTCCAAAGTACATTCTGCATAGATTTACGTTGGTATTACTTTCGCAACCATTTTCTTCTACCCCGCAAAAACCGCGTCTAAGTGGTTCATTTTCATTAATTAAATTCGCTGATCAGGTGCGCAGTCGCAGCTATCACATAAATGCGAATCTAATCAATGGAGATGGGTATATTTTTCTGTGAAATTCTGGAAAAAAACCCCTATATTTGAATAACTGATCTATGTCAACGAGATAGTCACTAAAGGATTTGCTCTTGCAAATTTTGACAATTCCTTTGGTTAACTTTCCTCCTATTTTCGTAATCTACTATTCTAATTAAAGTACTGTTCCTACTTAAGTGTAATTAAGGTTATTTTATTGTTGTTGTTTTTTTAATGCTTGCCTTTCGCCACAAAAGTGATTGCAAGAGGTTGCCGAGTATCATGACCCCAGGCAATCTTTTCACAAACGACAGCAGATTCTGTGTCTACCTTGAAGCCACATTTGGTCATGCATGACAGAAAAGCTGTTCAAAATTCAATAGAAAGACAGCGAAATTTTGACAACTAGGGTCTGAACGGCTATAGCTTATTTATTAGTACAGTATTTGCTCTGCCTTATTCTGTCTTACTTTTTTCTACCTTTACCAATAATTCCTACTTTTTTCCACACATCGTTTGGAAATACAGATGCTGTGCTAGGAGGACTACAGCTGATGCTTGTTTTACCATATGTGCAAGAAACCTGGGTTGGATTAGAAGGATGTTTGAAGAGGCGAGCGGCACAAAACACGCTTTAGTCATTTGCATTTACATTGGGAGTAAATCATTGCTCAAATGCGTGTAGGCCACGTTAGGAAAAAAATGTACAAAGGATAAGTTGAACATAGTAATTGTCGACTGGCTATAAAATCATAATAAGGCATAGCACCAATATGCCAATTAAGATGGCTAAAATGAACTTAAAGATAGTGACCTCAGCTCAGCTTTTGTAAGGAAAACAGCTCCTTCCTTTGATAAATATTAACCAATAGAATTATGCAGCATCCCATAAACGCTGGAAATACTCAGAGAGCCGTTAGGTATCTTTTAATGCAAAGGCTAATCAGGGCTTTCCTAACATTAAAATATGCTCATGTCTATTGGTCTGTCAAAAGGATTTATAGTGACTGAAAAAATGAGGTGCTAGATTAAAATGTTGCAGGTCAGACGAACAAGATTTTTGAAAAATAGATGTAATTAAAAGAAAGGATGGTTTCCTAGACGAAACATCCTTTAATGGATTTTAAGCCTGAATTCGAGTAAATAAAGCTTAAGCAACTTACCATTGAATTTATATAAGTAGCGTTGAAAATAATTTGCTACAGAAGAACAGAAAAATTAGATTCGATAAACAGAAGGGATTAAAAGCTCTTAGTTTCATGAAGCGATTAATATTTTGCCACAATTTACAAGGTCTGCAAGTCAAAGCCATTCAAACGTGCTTGAAATTGTGCAAACTGCCTCCTGAAAAATACGGCAATAAAAATCGAGTGCTGTTAAATAATATTTTCTTGATTTCAAGTTAAACATGCATGACTGTGGAATACACAGCACATTCGGCTAGCCGAAAAAGTTTAGGCAATCATTGATGGTGCACCACATTAGATAGTCACCCGCATTATAAGAATTTAGAGATCAACTCTTAAAGCCAAAATCCTTTCAACAAACTCAACATCACGCTTGCTATAAGATGAACAGATATTCACTTGCGATCAGAATGCTTGGTACTTTGTTCGTCTACCCAGTTCGGTTGGAACTTTATTGACTTTAATGACCGGAAATTGTGTGTTTTTGACTGTGATGAGACCAAGTGTTGTAAAATTTAAGAAGCTGCACAGTTTTGCATTTCGAATTCGGTCAATCTGTGATTGTGCTTAGATGGGAATGGGATGAGTTTTGGTAGATAAGAACTGTACTGTTTGCTTAACAATTTTGGTGGACGAACGAATGACCAAGCATTCTGATCGCAAGTGAATATCTGTTTATTTTATAACAAGCATGATGTTGAGTTTGTTAGAAGGCCTTTGGCTTTAAGAGTTGATCTCTAGATTCATGACTAATATAACAGATCACGATTCATTCGTAGAGAACGTTTTTCAGTTCCATACATCAAGTGCTGACTTATTAACATGCTGCTAGAGAAGAAACAACTTAACAGCCGCCAGACAAGTTGTTTCTGCGAAAGCTTATCTATTCTGATACGTAATCTAGAATTCGGTAGTTGATTCTTAAAATAAACCAGCTCTAATTAAATGGTCTGAATGAAATGCATAAGATATTGTTTTCAGCTTGTCAAATATCTAATCGGTTATCCTTGAAAAATTCACTGATAAGCAACTGATTTCTGGAAAGCTTTAGGCTTCCACTTAGAAATTGCGACTCTCGTTGGTCGCGCATTTTTAGCAGAATAAAGCGCTGGCATTCCCGATTTCGTTAAAGGAATACATTTGTTTTGTGTCGCAGTTTTGCGTTTTATCACGCGATTAGAAAGCAAAAAGATCAAACTTGTATTTGAAATAATATTTCTAGAAGTTATATTACTATTAAAGTAGTTGAAATCAAATAGTAGTGCTTATCTGAAATCAAACACCTTTGAACTTGATATTATTAATGAGATTATTTCAAATTGAAGGACAAAATAAAGGAGAAACCTGTTCGTTTACTCTGATTATGTCGCATTGTCAACTACCGTTTCGCAAACGCACAATAACAGCTTAGGGTGTCACTAGCATCCACCAGTGCCAGTCTAACTTAAACTAGTTGCAATCAAAACATCTCAGATCTATAGGCATCTACCTTAACAAACGTACTCTGACTTACCTGCATCTACAAGCAGTCCATCAGTGATTGAAAATGCCATTGGTGCATTTTTTAAACAGAAACTGGCGTTAGAATTTAACCTCTCTGAAATCTCTACTGCTAAATTGCTTTCTTTACAAACATTCATGTAGCATCCAGTAGCATTTTGAAAAGGGAAATTTTTTCGATATGTCACTAGAATCCACCAGTGCCAGTCTAACTTAAACTAGTTGCGATCAAATCAGTTCAGATCTATAGGCATCTACCTTAACAAACGTACTCTGACTTACCTGCATCTACAAGCAGTCCATCAGTGATTAAAAATGCCATTGGTGCATTTTTTAAACAGAAACTGGTGTCTGCATTTAACCTTAATGAAATCTCTGCTGCTGAATTGCTTTCTTTACAAACATTCATGTAGCATTCAGTAGCATTTTGAAAAGGGAAATTTTTTCGATATGTCCTCGAAGAGGGTGTTTCAGCATCCCTCAGAGGCAGTAAGCAACAAAGGTACGTTGGATGAGCACCAGTAGACTGCGAATAATTTTGCTAAAATCTTACTAAAGAAGACTATTTTTTAATTTTCTGTGCAATTTTGTTCTTCAAAATAAAAACGAACTATCATCTGGTTACACTTGAAATCCAGTGGAGAATCAATCAAATTTCAACATGCATCTGCATTCTGCCAAAATGAGCTTAAAATGTGCTTCATGCTAAGTATCCTTAAAATAATTCTTTATTTGCCTTAAACTTTTTTACATTTGGATCGCAAGAGCATTTCATGAATTTAAATTAACACGGGAGTTCGACCATTTTTTCAAATAACATCTCGTTCTATTCTGTAAATCTGAGATATCATGGACTTGCGGTCAGTTGCTATCATGCAACAAACACATTTTTTCAAATTTATTGATTATATATAATGTTTATTTATTTCTGATCTCACTAAGTGTGTGAATATACAGATGAAGCGTCAATGATTCTGGCTAACACGATATCGCAAAATGTTAGGGATTTTGTGACATCAAAAAACGCAAATTAGACTAAGATTTGCTACACATGAAATGCAGGAAAATTCAATGTCCTTAGCAAATTTATGGTGCAGAATTCGCCTCCTGCCATGTCGACAACAACATTTTAAGTCACCATAGTCTAATCACCTTTGTTGCTGCTTTTGCCATTCCTTCATTTTTCAGTGCTCAATTTCCCAAAAAAAAAGAGCCTTATTTGTTTCACAAAGCTTTTATGCGTTGCCATAAGTTTCTTGCTAGTGCACAGTTCGGTTTATTTGCTCATCATCAGCATCATAATGAAAAGCGCTCCCTTTTTCCGTGTTACCCATACGTCGAGTCGTTGCCTGCCTTTAGCCTATGTTCTACTGCAGCAATCTGCATGTCGATCCCAATAATTTTATGATCCTCGTTTTGTTTTTGGCGAACCATAAAGTTTACCTTCCGATACACGACTCCATTGTTCCTAGTTTAGCACTTTTCCGATTCAGGCAACTTATAATACGAAGGTCAGTTAGTGGTGTCGTGGCACTAGAATGGGCTTAAGGCTATTATTCCGCAGATTGGGGCTTACAAATGCCATTGGGAAGTACAAAGCCTAAAGGGAGGCTCAAAAAGCAAAAATAGACCGAGTATCTCCAGAAACTTATCTTATGGGAAAGTAGAATAACTCTCATAGAATAAAACATTTGATTTAGATGTATTTAAATGAATAGTGTGGGTATTTCGCAAGCACTTTTGCTAGAAAGACTTGCGTTGACAGGATGGAAAATTAAAATGTTAGACTGAAATAAAGCAACGGTAGGCGATAAAACTTCTCGAAAGTTAAATGTGCCTATGTGAAAACATTGTAACTCGGACAAATTCTTGTTTTACGAACTTCTGTGTAAATTTATGCGAATATGACTGAAAAGGCTTGTTATTGATTTAATATAAATAACATTATAAATTAATCGTAATTAATCGAGATCAAATTCGGTCATATTAACAGACACGATCAGAAGTGAGTAGTCACTGAAAAGGCAGTTGGTAAACGGTGGAGATGAGAGGGCTAAAAGAATAGTGATAATATAACGGAAAGATGAAATTGGTGGGTGAATAAAAAACTGGAGAAGGAACGGGGTGTGGGTCACCTTGAACCTTCTTGGATTATCCCGCCACTCCCAGCAACTGATCCTCTGACAGTGGGTCCCACTGTCTACTTTTTCCGTACCCTTACACCCCATTCCAGTCACCGACAGTCTAATCGAAGCCCAAACAGGCCGATGCTACCACCACCCGGCTACAGTACTGCTGGATTAAATAAGCGAGCAAACAAATCCAGTGAACGCAAAACCTTTCAATTATTAACACTAATCGTTTCTCCTATTTTCGGCACCCTTTGAGTGTCTCATTGCTTTTTAAAACAATTACGTATCCTTGCCTCTTTGCCTCCTCTACACAGGTCCACAACGGATGCATACAGATGTGCTTAGAGACCATAAATCACTGAGGTGACACATATTTATGCAGAAAATCAACTAAGTAGATGGTTAGGAAAGTAAAAATGAGTTTGATCGAACTCTAAATGAAGTAGGATTTTAACGAGTTGATCTAAAGAGTGGAGTGTATTCACAGTCAAGGGTGTTATTCAAATAAACTCGGCATATTTTACTGCAAATTATTGTTGTCTTTAGCAGATAACTTAATCAACAGCTACACTTATTACTCTATATTAATGTGCCAACTGCATCCAAAACTGGAAATGTTCCAACGTGCTGACTGTTGGTGACTTCCGAAACTGCTGAAGGATACCAGTGTAAAATAAAATTCATTGTCAAAATTGCATCCGAGGTAGCACAAAGTGCATTGAGTCTGATGAAATACCAAAACTGATACTTGCAGTGTGGTTTTGAATGAAGTATTTGATCTCAAATAACAGGAAGCAAATGCATTTGGACCATTCTTGTAATGCAGCAGCTTCCGATGTCTAGCGACGTAACTGAGACGTTCGTCATTGTTGAAGCACTGCGGATAGCCTTGCTGTTTCATCAACGCATCATAACAATGACGCTGCTATTGCGGAAGCGACTGCTCTTAATCTTTTCATTATCAAATGTGCTTAGGCAAATCTTATTCGGCTACAGGCTTTCTTGCCTTACTTAGCAAATCATCGGATTCAATAAGAATCATACTATTTGGCTGTTAATAACAATTAGATAAATTAATTCAAACTACACGTTCGGAGATTCGGCTATAGGTTCAGATCGCAGTGCTCTAATTTTCACTTTATCCACATGCCGACAATGTTCGCTCTTCACAGGCACTTTAAGAATGTATAGCCTGAACAAACGAGTAATTGGAAAACTGTGAAATAAAAGGATTGCAATGAAGGGAGAGAAAGCAGAAATGATTGTAGCGTTCAGCATTGAGCTGCAAGTTATTATGCACTAGTGAAAATTCTGACCTGACTGTCGCTTTTCCTCATACATATTGCTATTTTTATTTATTCAGAAAATCGTATCACTTTTGTCTAGATAATTGATCACTCGAGCAAAAGATAACTGTTAAGTCATTTAAAATAGGCAGATGATCGATGTCTTTTTTGCGCCAAACAAGGTCGCAACTGTCAGATTAATAGAGCATCTGTAAAAGCCAAATTGTAGAAATATTTTGAAAGCAGCTGCTAATGCGGAACTTGGCAATTCTCATACAGGCAAAGAGGTCGAACCCATAGAAGACTTCGATAATGGACAAAGACAGCCGAAGACTCTCAATTCCTGAGCGTAACTTTGAAAATGGGGAAATTAACTGGATGTTTTAATCAATTAAGGATGCGAAAGAAATGTGACAAGAGCATTTCGAATCATGACTTCTTGATTCAAAGAAAAGCTTCAAAGTTCGAGATGATTATTACACGCTTAGATAGGTAAGAAAGTGGCAACGCGCTATTGTCTGTACTAACACATACAGCCACAGATGTTTTGCCACAATAAAAATATAAAAGAAGAATACATAACTGACGAGGCACTGAAACATGGACTAAAGTGCCCTCTTACAAACTGCCTTAAATGATACAAGCCTCAGGGGTGTCACTCTTTGATCAAAATAATAAAAAGTGAAAAAAAACAATAGAGAAGGGGAAAGAATCACTCTATGGAAGAGAAATTGGAAGAACTGAGCGGTATATGGAGAGGTAGACTGCGAAGAAAAGTCCATCCGGCAATATGAGCAATAAAAGTGCTCCATCTTGGTTGCGAACAACCTTTAACCACACATGGTTGGTAGAAAAGAATGCCTAAATAAGGACAAGCAGACGAGGACAACGAGGTGCTGCAATAAGTATTACTGAATAATGAGCTGTTGCTGCACCACAAAACCATGTTTTGAAATAATCAGGGAGCCAAAGACTTAAATTTAACTGTTCTATGCTATGTGTACAAGCTCTTGCATGAATCTTGGATTGCTTTGGCTTCGAATAACAAATTGTTCCTGCGTAAACAAATCTCGTTAAGCGAAACAGAATATAAATTGATGATTGACACAGTTGAAATAGATTTCAGTAATTATTATGATGCTCATTCAATAATCTCAGTGATTTTGGTTCTGACTTTTCTCATTAAGCCTGAAATCGTAATCGGCAGAAATGATTTTGTTATGCACAACTAAAATGCCAACTTCCTTCTCCTTTATTCTTGACATTTGTGGCTTAGCCATTTCAAATCTGTATTGAACTAGAAAACCTCGTCAGCCCTATTTGCGTATTATTTTGTTGCATTTATCTCGTTTCTGCGACCTGCAAACACAATGTAACTTTTATGTTTGCGCAAATCACTTATCACAATTTAGCAAGAAATCAAGTAAATATATGCTGCATATAAAACACCCCGCTTTTTCAACAGATATGCAACACAGCAGCCGGAATGAAATTGAACCTTTGCACAATTTAAATCGCAGTTGAAGTGCTGCTCAATATGTTATACGTTTCCGTTCAGTTCGAATAAGCGAACTGATTTAATAATCTGATCTAAAGTAACTGCTGACACGTCTTTCCGGTATTTGAATTTCTATGTAGTCAACTTGTACTAAGTGAATGCACACCCAAACTGAGTGAGTTGGAAGATTTTTAATTAATTGTCAAATTTTATAGATGATTTTGGTAAAACCGTCAGGTGAAGAATTTCAGTTTAATAAAATCCACCAAAGCCATAGAGGCTTTCTACTTAAGTACCAAAAATAAATTTATAAATTACACAAAAGAAGTTTGTGATCACTACACTTTGATAAGATTTATTAAAAATATCCGCTCATCAACTTTTTATTTTATTCTTAACTAGCCTCAGTATTAACCTTGTGTGCATTTCGCCAATCTGATATTGCACAAAAATAGTTTTCTGATGTTCACTTAACAGAAAATAGTTTAACTCGTTTACCATAGTATTTAGCGGACAATTCATATTTTTACTTAAGCCAACAAAAATACCAATTGCATTTGTTTTTAAGAAACATCTTTTACAATAATCTATGAATTAACTAAACTAAGCAAAGCATATGGGTGAGACTTCTAAACGCACCATGTGAATTATTTCATCAAAAAATCAATCAAAGTATGGAATCATCTTGCATTCCATCCACAGGTACGCATTAATTTCGGGTTGTAAGATTTTTCACATCAAATGTGGAAAAATTGTTCCTTGCCCACCTTCAACAAACTAAGCTTATCCAAAATTGTAAGAACTAGTAAGTCGGCAAATTCCATTTTCAAATTCGTTCAGATTACTAATGAGGATTTGGTTTAAAGCCGTTTCCTGGATGCGATCGCAACTTGCATTGTTAACGCACTTGCTGTTTCAAAGTACTTTTGCATCATTACTTTTATAAAAAACAAAACTACAAACGCCTAAATGCGTCTTCACTCTAGCAAAGTCAAGATGCTCTACACCTTTATTTTAATAAAATGAATAACAAACAAACTTTGTTAAGGCGAAGCAAAATTACATAAAAGGATGCACATGAAAAATAAGCACTTGTTTTAAAATGCTACAGATTAAAACTTAAAGCACCTGCAATCAATATGGAAAATTTTTTCACGATGAAAATATTTCAAATTTTCTGTCTATTGGTTTTGTCAACCCATAGCTTGTATATTGCTCTGTATTTTGAATACATGCTCCGATTACAGAGTAAGTTGAGCCACTGTGTGTATATCAAAGCAAATGCAGGTGCAATTGTTGCTGTGCCGGTTATTCAATAACCAAATCATTTCTGTATTACAACGGATGTTTTTCTTGGTAAAGAGGGTCAGAGAGCTGTATGAAGCTAGCAACGTTGGCAACCTTTAACACCGACACACAAAGCCTTTTATTTCACAGTTTTGGACTCCTTCACTTTCTCATGCTATGTACATTCAAAGTGCGATAAAGAAAGGACCAAAGTCATTGCAAAACATGCTGCATATATAGACACAACGTTTTGAAATGAGTTATACTCAGCGATTCAAAAGGGAAGTAATTTGAGTGTGAAAAACATTTTGCAGATAGCACAATACAACATAACATAGCAACCATGCTAATGTGAAAGTGATCGAATAACAGATTGGCAAGTGAATACTCTTATAACCTGTTTGGCGAAATTAGGTTGATTCTTCAGTAGTTAGTTAGGGATATAAAGGTCTGCCTGTTTGAGGGTTCAGCCGTCTGACACTTGGGTGTCTTTCAGCAAGTACCGGTGAATGTAAGTCGATGCATCAGCCTTCTGGATAATTAAAAGCAAAGCAACACCTTTCTAATATTTTAGTTATTTTCGTAGCATCACCTTCTTTTCCTTGGACTATAAACTATAAATTCACAGCAAGCGCTAAGCAGAATTTCATAATTTGCTTCATTATTGGTGTAGGATCTTGAAACCTATCGCAAATATTCCTTGGCTTAAACATTACGCCATTATAAATAGTGCCTGTAAAGTGTAAATGTTGTCGTATGGGGATAAATTGAAAATTAAGGCAATTTTTGGAAAGTGAAAAAAATAAATGCGACTCGTGCCACTTCTCTAGATATGCACTGCAGATCAAGTTTCGCGGATTTTCCCGTAGGCTTTTCCTAAAAATTAAATTGTTGACTCAAAATGTTGAAGCGAATGGATGAGATGCAACGCATCTATTCATGAACAGAGGCTTTGCTAGCATGAAATCGCTACAAGAAACCTGTGAGTGTTTTAATGCTGGATCAGCTTATGTTGCCAGTTAACTTTATTTCAAGTGCATCAAAATAAAATAACGAGCAGCCAGTAAGAAGTATGGCACAAGTGAATAAAATAGCACCCAAGTCTAGATCTACACTTGATAATGCATAAGTTAGACACTCGCTCTCCAACCGATTTCTCTATGAATTCTAATGAAGAGGTTACCTTGGTCGCTGCAGCTAATGTATAGGAGAATCCAGATATCCTGCGAACATAAGGAAGACAATTGTTCCTTTTTGTAACACCCAAATAATTAAAAATAATAATTCGTAGCTTGGTGATAAGTAGACAATGAGATCTATAGCAAATCAGGAGACAACGTAATTTGAAGCAAGCTTTCGAGACATCGATTTACTCAGTAAAGCTTTTGTGCAGATTTGAAATCAATGATGTAATGAATTTTTAATTTTCAAGATAAGATGTCCCTGCAAACTGATGACATCATTCAAATCATTTTTACATGGCTATAAATCGTTGGAGTTCAGACACCAAGCAATAGGGCCAATTTCTTCAAAGACAAACGCGAATCATTTTCCTTTCCATAATTCAGTGCACTTTATCCTGATTTCTGAAACTCTCGACGACATTTGGCTCTCCTTTGCACTTATGCATTACATTGGCAGTTCTAGTTCTAAACTACTTTAATACAGGTATGAAGTACTGGAAATCAACTGTCTGGTCTCGACTTGACAAGAAAATCGCTTATTTGGAACTTCTCAATACACCATACTGTCAAAAGCCAAATAATGAATTTTTGATGCTAGCTCCCATTCTCTGCTTTTCTTCCATTAGTAATTAGAGCCATCAAGTGGAAGGGCCTACAGTGGCCTTGAAACACGTCCACATTGATTTTAAGGACTATATTGAGTGGTCATTGGTAGATAAATAGCTGTGTCATTGGCTCGCTATCGATTATTCAGCATTTAGCTGTACTTCTTCCTAGTTGTGGAATGATAACGACGGCTTCAATAAATTATTCAATAATTTTAATTGATTAGGTTAATTACTGCACATATGTAAAAGTTCTGAAGAATCAGTTTTACGGCTTATGTGCTGGCACACATTGGCATACCTATGAAGCTCAAATTTTCGATCATTGGATTTCGCCTTTTATTTTGTTGGTGCCTTCATTAACATTTGCAGTAGATTTTAGCTCGTTCTATCTTTTCCTTGGTCGTACTCTCCTCCGTATTATCCGTTTTGCTGCTCCCGCTTATTCCAAATCTTCCACCTCTAGTGTCTCAATAACTCTTGCAGCATATCTGACATCACCTTTATTGAATTCGTAGTTAAGCAGCCATTTCCTCTGCGCTATCGGGAAACTCGCCTTCGGTGTTTCTTTGGCCCTTTGTGCCAACTTATCACATTCGGTTGGTAGAACAGATTGGCAAATGCGCGTCGACTAAGGTGTCAGGCTACTACGTATCTAAGTAACTAAAGAAACACATTGCTTACGCTGCGGTCCGACTTTTTAGCAACCCTTGCCTCAAAAGGTGCTTTCAAGTTAATTTGAAGATTCTTCCAGTCCTATTCAGTTACAATGAATCACTAGAGATTTTTTAGCGGGATGTTAAAAGATTGCAAATTTATTGGCAGCTTATTTATGGTATAATCATGAAGGAACAAGCTCCGCTAGCTATTGCTTTACCACCAACTTTATCCATGTGGCAGGGGCATAACTTATGTCCCTCTCGTCGGACTACCTTGTGACTCGTTACATAGACCTCACATTGCCAGCACTGCGATCTAAAACTATAGCCGAATTTCCAAATTTTTGTTTTGAAATAATTTATTTATTTGTTATTTACAGAAAAAAGCATTTTGATTCTTGTTGAATCCGATGAATCGTAAAGGAAGACATGAATGCCTGTAGCGGGATCAGTTTTGCCTAAGCACATCTGATAATGAAAATATTAAGACCCATCAGTTCCTTTATAGCAGTTGCATTGTTATGATGCACTGATGAAACAGTAAGGCTATCGCAATGCTTTCACAATGACGAACCTCTCAAATACGTGGCTAGTTTTCGGAGGCGACTGCATAACAAGAATAGGCCAAATGCATTTGCTTCCCGTTATTTGAGATTACATACTTCAATCAAAATAGAACTGCAAGTATCAATTTTGGTATTTTATCGGACTCAATGCATTTTAGTGCTGCCTCGGATGGAATTTAGACAATGAACTTATTTTACACTGGTATCTTATAGCATATTCAGAAACCACTAACAGTCAGGACGTTGAATTGTTTCTAGTGTTGGATACAATCGGAACATTAATATCAAGTACGAAGTGCAGATGTTGTTTAAGTTATCTGCTAGAAGCAACTATAATTTGCACTAAACCTACCGAATTTGTTTGAATAACCATCGTAACTCGAAATACGCTCCACACTTAAGCACTCCACTTTGAGTTTGATCAAACTCATTCCTTGCTTTTTCAACCATTTACTCAGTAAATTGTCTGCATTAATGTTTGTCGCCTCGGTAATTTTTTGGTCTCAAAGCTTATTTGAATGCGTTTATTATTAATCTGTGCAGAGGAAGCAGAGAGACTGTCTTTGGGAAGACGGAATGAAAGGATGGAACTCAAGGATACGTAAGTGTTTAAGAGAAGCAATATAGAGGCACTCGAAAGGTGCCAAGAAGGAGAAACCGTTACTGTTGATCATTAAAAAGTGATACATTCGCTAGATGTGGTTGCTCGCTTATGTGATCCAGCAGCACCCTGGCTAAGTTGTGGGAATATCAGCCATTTTGGGCTTCGGTTCGAGTGTCGGTGACTGGAAATGGGGCGTAAGGGTACGAAAATGTAGCCAGTTTGACCAAATGCTAGAGGATCAGTTGCTGGGAGTAGCGGGGTGATTCAAGAAGATTCCTGTTGACCCACACCTTGTTTCTTACTCTCGTCTTCTATCGGTCCACCGATTTCATCTTTTAGCTGTATTACCACTATTCTTTCAGGCCTCTCATCCCTACCATTTTCCAACTGCCCTTTCAGTAACTATTCGTTTTTGATCGTGTCTGCAATGTGACCAATTTTTTTTCCCTTTTAATTAGGATTAGTTGATTATGTTACGTATACTAAATCAATAGGAAGCTTTTTCAGCCATTTTTACTTAAATTTATATAAAAGTTCGTAAAAAAAGACTAGGACACATTTAACCTTCGAGAAGATACATTGCCTACCGCTGCTGCATTTCAGTCTAACATTTTGATTTTCTGGCAAAATAGTTTGCGAAATGCTCGCACCATTCATTCAAATAAATCTTAATCAGACGTTACTATCGTGATAATTATTCTATTTGCCCAAACCACCAGTTTCCTATTTCGCCTTCTGAGTCTCCCTTCAGGCTCTGTTTTTCCTGACGACGCTCGAAAGTCCCAATCTGCAGAACAATAGTCTTAAGACCATTCTAGTGCCACGACACAACCAACTGGCCTTCTTGTTATAAGTTGCCTGATTCGGAATGCGCTAAGCTAGGAACATTGGAGTCATGTATCCGAAGGTTAGCTTTATGGTTTGCAAGAAACAAAATGAGGATCATAAAATTATTGGGACCGACGTGCAGGTAGCTGCAGTAGAACATAAGTTGATGGCAGTAACACGGAAACAGGAAGTGCTTTTCGACATCATGCAAATAAACCGAATTTTAAATTAGTCAGAAACTTTTGGCGACGTATAAGAGCTTTGTGAAACAAATTGAGATCTTTTAAGGGAAACGTTAAATGTTGCACTGAAAAATGAAGGAATGACAAAAGCAACAGCAGAGGTGATTAGACTATTGTGAGTCAAAAGTTTGTTGTTGACATGGCAGGAAGCAAATATTGCACCATAAAGCTGCTAAGGACATTGAATTGTCCTACATTTTTTATGTAGCGAACCTTAGTCGAATTCCTATATTTTTGCGATGTCATGATACTCATGTGTCAGCCAGAATTAATAATGCCTCATCTTTATATTCACACAGTAATTGAAATCAGTATAACTAACCATGTTTCACAATCAATAAATTAGAGTAAATGTGTTTGTTGCATGATAGCAACTGACTGCTCTTGCAGTCCCAATGAAAATGAAATTTTATGTAAATGAATAATCCTTTTAAGGATGCTAAGCATGAAGCATATTTTGGCAGAATGTAGATACAGGGTGAAATTTGATTGATCCTACACTAGATTTCAAGTGTAACCAGTCGATGGTTCATTTCTATTATAAAGAAAAAAATTGCACAGAACATAAAGAAATAGTATCATTGAGTAGGATTTTGGCAAGATTTAAAGCAAAATCATACTATTAGATGCAAGTTGTTGCGTATTCTTAATTGACATCTCGAAATACATACACCACAAGGGGAAAATTTGAATTTAGAGCTCGAAGATTCTACGCCATTTATTTACAATTCATAAATATTGATAGACTTAGTAATGCTTGATTTTTGCCTCTGCTTTTCGAGGTCAGTAGATTCATATGAGTATAAGGGCATCAAACTTGTTAGAACGGGCACAAGGTTTCGAGATTTCGTTGAAGTTTATTCTGGCATTTTGCAAAAGGACCTCTTTTACTCGGAAAATCATAGCTCCAACATAATTTGCCAAAAGCAAATTTTATTTATAATGTCAAAGTATTATCCGGAAATGCGCATAAATAAATCTAAAATTGAATAGAAAAAATGAATTGTGACTCGTGACCTTTGGAAAAAAATATATATAACAGTAGGAAAGTTCTGCTCGGAGATGTTCTTCTGCACGTGATAAAGCGAAAAAATGCTTACATCGTCTAAGAGATCATCATGGACTCATTGCAGAAGAACTGTCTGCCTTAAATGCTATCCGGTGATGCATGTTGGCCCATTTAAAGCGGGTCTCAGTACTTATTTAAATGTACTTTCAATAATCTCAAATGTATTGGCTCTGACGTTTCTCATCAAGCCTGAAATCATAATTATTTAACAAGAAGAACGTTTAAGCGCTGAAATAATTCAAGCAAGCTGTAATGCATAAGCGAAAATGCTGACTTTACTGTCATTTTTCCTCATGCATATTGCCTCTTGACGTTCGCGTTCGAACAGCTGCCAGTTTAATGGAATTAGAAAGTCTTATCACTTCTGTCTAGATGATTGATCACTCGGACAAAAGACGGCTGTTGGATGATCTAGGTCATTTTCCGCCAAACATGGTCGAAGCTCTCAGACTAATAGAGCATCTGGCGATAACGCTGCGTAAATACGGAATGCGAATTGTAGCAAAAATAGCCCTTTGGTTTCAAACGAATGCTGGTGAGGATCAGTCGCCCCTCGAGGCAGCAAAAATGTCATTTCGATGTGCCTTATACTTTGAGGACCTTGGCTCCATAATTCAAAACACCAGTGAGCCAAATGGAGGGATGTAAGCTATCCTAGTATAGGCGAAAAGGTACTTGACTTGACTACGATCACTCCTGCGCTCATGAAGTCTTACCAGCAGCCTGAAAGCAACTCTGTTGGTTATTGTTTGCTGATTTTATGAACAGTTATTGATTATCTACAATTTTCTTGATAGTAAAAGATTAAAATCAACTAAAATGTACACAAATAGGGCTCGACGTATGGTACTAGGACTGTTTTCGCGAAAAGCCGAAATTGTAGAAAAATTTGAAAGCAGCTGCTGATGCGGGACTTGGCAATTCTTATACAGGCAAAGAGGTCGAGCCCATGTTAAAGTTTGAATATGGACAAAGACAGCCTAAGACTCTCAATTCATAGAGAAGAAGATCACAAATCTGAAATTGTCTCTGACTCTTCTCATCAAGCCTGTATTAAATTGGAAAACCTCGTCAGCCCTTTTTAAATTTTATTTCGTTGCAATAGTCTTGAATTATAGCAAATCGTTTCTGCGACATACAAACAAAATGTAACTTTTATGTTTGCACAGGCCTACAATCACGACCTCGCAAGAAATCAAGTAAAAATATGGTGCACATAAAACATACCGCTTCCTTAACAGAGCAGTTTAGATAAAATTGAACTTTTGTGCTATTTAAACCGCACCAGAAATGCTGCTTAGCATTAAAAACACCTCCTAAAAGTTAAAATTGAAAAAAATGCATTTGATGTTGTGATTTGAAATAACTGCTGGCACGTCTTTGTGGTATTTGAATTTCGATGTAGTCAACTTGTATTAAATGAATGCACGCCCATACTGAGTGATTTGGAAAATTATCGGCCAATTGTAAAATTTTAGAGATGATTTTGGTAAAACGTCATGTGTTCACGCAAATTTAGGAAAGAATTTCAGTTGCGCTTAGAGGTAGCTAGGGACTCAGTTTAATTAGCTTAATAAAATAAATCAAAACTAAACTTCACTAAGCTTTGATAAGATCCCATAAAAGTGTCCACTTGATGAACTTTTCCATTCTATTCTTAACAGGTCACAGTACTGACCTTGTGTGCGTTGCACGAAATGGATAACTTATGATGCCATTTGATCAATGGTTTGATACTGTGCAAAATTGTTTTCTGCTTTTCAACTAGAATAATATATTAAAATTATTACTGCAGTTTTCAGCAGACAATTTGCATTCCTACCTGAGCCAACAAAAAGAACAATTGCATTAATTTTTTAGGAACCTTATTTTACAATAATTTATAAATTACTCAAGCTGCGCGAAGCATATGGGTAAGAGTTCCCAATACCCCAGGTGAAATATTTCATCAACAGTTTAGTCAACGTATGGAATCATCTTACATTTTATCCACAAATACGCGTTAATTGTGGGTTTTAGGAATTTCTACGTCAAATATAGCATAATTTTATTATTCTTACCTTGAAAAAACTAAGCTTTTCTAAATTTGTTGAAACAACTGAGTCAGCGATTTGCATTTTTAAAGTTGCTGAGATTTTTAATGAGGATTCAGCTTAAAGCTTTTTACTGGATGCAATCGCAACTTGCATCGGTAAAGCACTTATGATTTTGAAATTTCTTTGTTTCATTACTTTTAATAAACAAAACTACAAACGTCTAAATTCGTCTTCAATCTAGCGAATTCAGGATGCTCAAAAATTGCAAAAAGTACCCAAAATTTACAAATTGTTGGGTTTTGCACATTTATTTTAGTGAAATAAATAACAAAGTAACACTGAAAGAACCAAGCGAAAATAAATGGTTGCAGATTAGCTAAGACCTAGAACGAAACTGCTCGAAGATCACTACTTTTTCAGAATTCGGATTGACTGTTTGCTTGTGTTTTGATAGTTTTATATGAGAATGGCAGTGTTGAAGAAGCAGTCGCTCATTATATTTTGCAGCCGAGGAGGCAATACCTCTTCTCAGCTCAAATCAATAAGTGAAAGCACCAAGCTTTTATTTTATCAGAGAATAACAGTCCGTGAAGGTATCCTTATGGCTGAACACTTAAACATTCGCATGATTAGTTCACTTCCTGAGAAGCTTTGATACCCATATCATTTATTTTTTCGCTGGACGCGTTGAAGTTTGATGTCAGATGACAAAGTCTTTGGAGTTTGATCGGTACAAATAAGCTAAGAGTTGAACTAACACTCAAGCTTATCCTTATTGTTATTCCCTTATAACCTCAAATATATATTCTTTAAAAACAAAACTAAACTGAAAAACGCATAATTCAGATAAATAGACTGAAAATTGAAAAAAAGAATAAAAATTTAGTAGGAAAACCTTCCGTTCCACAGCAAGCATGTATTCTTTCTTATTTTTCTTGCTGTGTTTGACGTTTCAGGTGAATTTGCTGCGTCGAAGTCAAATTCGCCATTAAAAAAACTCGCAAAAGGCCTAATTTGCAGTCCCGAAAAAATAAGTTTAGAACTTAAACCAGGAAGCCATCTTTGCTCACCTTCGATCAGCCCATCGAAAAGGAGCCCATAATGAGAATAAATGTTTGAGATCAGATGATGGAAATTTCAGGTACATAATTTGTCAGCAGACAAGCAAAAATGATTTGGGGTGCGTTTTGCCATGATTAAGTTAAATTGTATTCTAGATAATGTAAAACGAATCGGCGACTCTCCAACATTTTCTTCCCAAAGGTTAGTGATTTGAAATGTGTGGTTAAGTTGTTTGTTTTAATCATTTCGTGTAACAGAATCAAACTTTGGCACAGACAAATAATTGTCCATCTTGTATTCTAAAAGTTAAGAACCCCAACTACAATTATGCTTATTTAGCATCGGTATAGTAAACTAAGAGCGTTTATGGTGAAATATCCCTCTGTTTCAGGCATGATTACTGCATTAAGTGACTCCAGGGACACACAAATTTATAAAAGTCAAGACTTAGTTTTATAAATAGTTGTTTCCTGTTTCAATGTTATAAATAAAGTTGTTTTTTCTGAATTCTTAGCAAATTCAAAGCTTATATCGATGCGTATCCTATCAAACTTTAGAGGAGTAAGTTTCATGTTTGTGTTTAAATTTATTTTCAATACAAACGCCTATAAATCAAGCTTTACATTTTTACCTTTGCTATCTTAGTTATGTGTGGTCTCATACCACACGCTGACCATAATGAATCATGAAAGACTATAGAGTATTTATCCAAATCATCCAATTTTATTTCATCTAGAAACTAACCAGCAGTCATTTTAAATCGTAAAATGAGCTTTAGATGACAAAAAGCAGAAGGAGTTTAGAATTAAATGAAAATAATTTTGTATGCTGTCATGATTAAAGTCGAAACCAAATCATCCAAACTTTATATGTGAAAGACATTTTCGCAGATTTCACTTGAACTGATTTATGTTTCATAGGATTGTCAATGAGGAGAAAGGACACAAAGGAACATGATAGTGGAAGTGGTTGGATAGGGTAATTTTCAACATGGCAACCATGTACCAAATCACTGCTAACCTCATCAAGGTGACTAGTTTCTTCCTGGCAGTAGCAATTTTGTAGACTCTTCTCCCAAGTTGCATGTAAGGCCTCCTGCAACCTTGTGTAATTAAATTAACATGCTTGAATGTTATGGATACGTGCAAAGCCAATTTGTCTCCACCTGCTTTTTTCTTCCTTCAAAGAAATTTTTCAAACTCTCTTTTGTATCTTTGACCTTGCCTCTTTGCTAGATTTGGCCTAAAATCATGCCACACATTCAGGTAGAGCCATATATGTTCGCATAATTTGACTTACACTAATGTGTAGGATTGAATAAAACAAATTCATTCTTATTACTCTACAGACCTTGATCCCTCTCGGCAATTCCTTTCAAAAGCAGAAACCATTAAACCTTGCTATATTCCCATAAGTTTAAGCATATAGTTTCCATCTGCGATAGTGTAATGCAAATCGCGGTAAGTTTGCAGGTTAATTGAGGTGATCATATGATCCCAAATAGTTTCCGCATCAAACGAACTTGGTCATGGTCCCACCAATTTAATCGTTTGTGCAGATGTGTTATTGACATCAACCTGCTGAAATTCCCTCAGTATTAGTGTTGCCTGAAGAGCAACTGGTTATGGTTCTTATAATAATTGAGAGCAACAACAGTGATTAGCTGTTCATAGTAAATCATGAAAGCATCATTTGCTCAGTCTCATTTATGCAGTTGAAGAACTAGTGCTGGCATTCTCCATTTATTAGCAGATTGAAGTCAAGCCATGAAGTTAGTCATGAAGTTGTGAATTGCTATAAAATGAGTCGAACCCATATGCGAGCACTTTAGTTTGTAAGCTTCAGCTATTGCCTTTGATATCAAATGCACTGCAACCGTATTCAAAATTCCTGAAAGTATTTTGAAACAAGGGTTAAATGATAGTTTGAGCGTTAAAGAAACAAGAGTTGCAATGAGAAATACAATCTAGCACTATTAACTCCAATGCTGTTACCCGGGGTTCAATTCATTTGAGATCATTTTTTCAGCAATTAATTAACTACAGAAAAAAGCCCAATAATATATGAATCTTGAACGAAGTGAAGCTTGTATAAGAGTGTGATGCAATGAAAGCAAAAGCAAAGAAAAGTAAGTTGATTTCGAAAATTAGCTAACTTGAAAATAGACATTAGTTTTTGACACTTCTTCTCACAAGCACCTACCGGTTAAAAAGCGGCTGTCCAATACTGAAGGCAGTTAGGTTTCTCAAAGTATCCTTTTGCCAAACGAAGCGGAATTCTTTCCTTGAACTGTATTAAATAAGAGTCTTTTTCCAAGCAGTCGGAACGTTTATATTAGTTTACAAAATTTGCAAAGTTGATTTTTGTCAGGTAAAAGAAATGACAAATAAGTAGCAGGAGAGATGAGAAGCATCCTCATTTAAACCAAGCACGTAATTGCATGATTTGGAGATCCACGTTTTCTAAACTTGTGATGGACGAAAATTTCTAAATGCTACTTAGTGAAAAATAGTGTTAAAATAAAAGCAACCGATATCTTTTAAATAGAAATAAATGACGCTGCTTTTTATCAAAATATTAACAAATGACTGGATATCAGAACTGAAAAAAAATGTTAGAACATTGAATCCAAGTAATTGAACCACAGGACATCCACGATGCTAACGATGAATTGATTAGGGGCCCTAGGTCAAGGACAACGAATTAAAAACTAAACTTAAATTTTTGCCCAGTATGTGATCAAAATATCTAATTTTACTATTGTGAATTTTAAGCCATGGTATTTAAGTGAGGAACGCTCTCGTGACAGGAGACATTCAGGTCTACCAAGCAAAGAAGAATGTATTTCATATGTATAGAATTCAAAGAAAAGGTGGCATTTTAGACGAAATACAAAAAATGGGTAGCCATATTAGTTGAGACTACAAGGCGTCTCATTTTATGAGCTCATTTCCCATTAGAGCAAGTCACAAGGACTAAAGAAGCCAGTGAAGGCCTTTATCAACGTCTTTGTCTGATGGTTTCATCATACAGGTAGCAGTTCAATTTTGAAGTGTCGACTCGTCCGTCCTTGACATTATTAAGGCAGACAATCTTCATATCTCTTCAAGAGAGTTTTTTGACTTTCTGGCGGAAACTACATTCATTGCTACATGAACGCGCTTCTTACACTCCAGTTTGAAAGCATGAATCCAGGTATTTACGTCGTGCCTCGTTTATAAGACTGTATAGAGTTGTATTTCTGCTGGCATAATCTAACTTTAAACATCCTATGAGTGATTAGTCCCATCCGGCCGCCCCCTCTCATTGGCCCCCAGTGTTAGCACTGAAGTTACCAGTAGTCACCAGTAGAAGGTTGGGAGAAGATTTGACTACTATGGCTTCTCAAAAATATTTATTTAACGTGATCGCTTACTTTTTTTGTTGGTATTAAACAAAATCATGCATATCACACGCTTAAATTATAGAAATCATTGTTGATTAGCTGCTTCTAAATGATTTGTAATATGTGAGTTTCACAAACACCAAGAAGACTTTTTGAAGTTCTGAATTGCTATTTTTTGACAAGCAGCAACTCTTTTGGCTTTCTAACTGCAGGTTGCAAAATATAGGCTTTTGCAATCGGGTTTACTAGTTATATTTGTTGACCAAATTACTTATTCATTACCTTCCACTATGCCTAGGTGATTGGCGGCGAATTCGATCGAAGAAAATGAACCAGTCAGATGTGGTTTCTGCAGGGAAGAAGAAAGTGAGTGGGGAAATGATGCTGTCTAATCCTGTTTGGAAGAACCTTTGAAAAATCGTGTTGGTTAAATACTGCTCGAGGAACATAAGAACAATGTGATCACAGTTTAGATAAGTGAATAGCAAACAATAAAATAACGATCAAGAAAAATACCAAGGATGACAGTTAGATGGCTGTTTTTGAATTTCAAACAAACAGAGAAGAGACAATAATGGCAACCTATACTCCAAGCCATGAATAAAAAAGGAACGAAAAACGCTTTTTTCCATGATATTTAACAAATTGGACCGAAATTCAGATGAGTAGAAGACTAGCTCTGATAAATACTAGCTTGCATAATAAATCGGCAGTTTTTTTAGATGACATTAAATTGAGTACATAAGAATGAAGAAAATGGGAAAATCCTAATAAAAAGCTTAAGGAATGTAATAATTTAAAAAGTTATTGTTGATGTGGTATGAGGCAGCTTTTACTCTTAACACTGAGCATTGGTTGAAAGTATGTTCCAGGTAGGCAAATGAGTGTCTCGCAATAGTAACCGTATACAAGGAGCATTGAAAAAGAAGAAGAGAAAAGAGCTACTCTTTGAAACTCGAAATAGGCAATACGTTTTACCCCACATTAAATAAGTTAGTGCTGATGGCCAAAGCAACACTGAGGCAAGCAGGAATACCAATGTCGCAAAAGCATTGGTTAACAATACATGGTTTCAATATAAGTGAGGTCAGAGATGCAGTAATAGCACTAAGAACGTCAATGATAACAGCTGTAAATCTTGTGAAATTGCGGCCAATCGAAAAAATGCGTAGGAGAGTCTGGATGATCCGCCTTCTGAAAGCATAAACAGAACAGAGATAACACGAAATGCCAAGCAAAATGATAGATTTAATCCTACGAAAAGATACACAAGCCTTCAAGACATGCGAAAATTCGCCAGCACATTTGCCGCTAACCCGATTAATCGCAGATGCCTACTCAGGTAAACGTTTTCACGTTAATCTTCAAAGCAGAAATGACCTTTGATGAATGATCAATTGGAGCCACTGTCATCAGTCCACAACGCAGTGAACGATGCAACTAAATTTGTGAGTTTCAGATAGCGATCCAACATAGCAGATACAAATGTGTTAAGTGTGGAGGATAGGAATTTTTACAAGACATTTCGCAGCACGAAATAGCAAAAGCGAAATTGTTACTGCTGTTATTAAATTAAGGTGAAGAGTGTAGTGTTTTGCTTTATTACCATTTGATATGCTGCATTGTTTTTCATTAAAATCGCGAACAGTTGGTTTAATTTAGAAAGTGTCATATAACTTTATTGGCAGATGTTCCCCAATTATACATAAAATATGGATGCGTTAAATAATATAAATTCAATAAATTCATTTAAATTAAAGTCCCAAGCAGAATGCATCTAATTAATACAATAAATAATTGATCCAGCACATACTTGAGAATGGATTTGAAAAAGTGCATGATATTTGCTAGTGCGGGCGCCTTACAATGCTTGATTTATATTCACAAGTTTTCTAAATCACTGGTGAACAATTTAAGTTTAGCTTAACAACTGTAAGACAATATCCTTTCGTTTGCTTATTATCATCGATTCTCTTTGCCTAGTAGCGATCATTCTTAGTACTTGTGCAGGCGCTTGTGAGCATTTGCATACGAATGGTCTAAATTACTAAAAAAAGCTCTTCGTTTCTGCAATAATTCTCAAGCATTTCTTTCCACACTTCTTTGCCATTTTCAAGGCTATTTTATAAGAGCGCAACGCAATATTGTAGAACTTTGTGCAATCATTTTATTTTCAAGAAGTCTGTCTATTAAAGTTTGGCCGGTACATAACCTGCAATAGGGTGGTAACTGTTTTTATGGTAGCAAAGCATAAACAAATATTTCAAGTAGTCATTGTTGTTCATATTCCAAGCTTAAGTGGCTTTTTCAAGCAAGATTTAATTTTCAATATCACAACGTTTTCGGTATTCTGAAAAAAGCCCTCTCTACCTCTAATGTTTTGAGTTTTCCGTGTCTTTTATGAAAGGCGAACCTGTCGGCTGGTGATAAATGAAAAGTGATATCCAGTAAATCAAAAATTGGCAAATGTCACTAAACGGCAAGGAATAATATTTATACGTTTTCGCCTTTAACAGTGAATTTCTACTTGAAAAGCATTTCTATGAAAAGCTTTTAGATAAATTGTTTATATTAGATGGTTAGATCTTGATCCGTAGGATAATTTTCAAGCTTATGCCTGTAGCTGGAGTACAAACAGGCATTATTTGAGGTACTGCTGTCTACGGCCTCCAATATATGAATAGATTCTTAAGATGTGGGTAATTTATCAACCATCATTTCGAATCAGCTGCATATTTTCTCTGTAATAAAATATACTAGAGCGCATCTGCAGCCTGATGTTTTCCAGCTAAGAAATTTCAGTTATAGAATTTAGGTGAGAAATTATATTCATTGAGCACTTATTACAAAGTCAATCATGGTGCAGACGCATCTTTAATCGGTACAGGGCATGAGGGACTGTGTTCGGCCTATGTCGGTTTCTTTTGCGTCACCGGATGAGTACTTCCATTAATGGACCATAGACCAGCTTTATTTATGGTTTGATCATAAACCATCGACTTCCATTATAATAAGCAAATACTAATGTCCGGTTTCGATAGCAACGGCATCATTCACTTATGTGCTACATGTTCATGCTGTGTTCCTTGTTGAATTTTGTTTATTATTATATCAATAATAGCATCATAATCAGTGATTAACTTAAAGCATTATTTATTTAATTTCCAAAACAAACGTAAAAAGGTTATAAGACAACACAACAGACTGAACATACTCTTGCCTTAGTAATTTGCAAAAAAGTAATGTGCAGAGATCAATAACCATGTTTGAATAAAAAAATGCAAATTTTTGCTTGTGTTTTCGATCACACATACTGACAAAGTGTGTCGATTGCATTTATCGTTATGATAAGATCGGAGAACATGTAAAGGTCTCTAAATGTGGAACAGAAGATAAATATATGACTAGAAAACGACGTTGAACACGTTGGCACTTTCAATTATCTCGGCAGAATTGCCTTGATATTCCTTTTCAAGGAAGAAATCATAATGCGTATAAGGGAAATAGGTTGAAAGGTTGAAATAATATAGTCAGGTTCAAATTTAAATGTTCAATATTTCACTTGGACTAATTGAAAACGCTGACTTAATTGTAGATCCGTCTAGTGTGAACTGCTACTTTTCGATTGAGTCAGAGCAGATTAAGTTCGGATTCCTTTAGCGGCTGGGAATTCGATTAAATCTGGCGATAAACTCGGCAGCTCTCCTTTGCTTTGGTATATAAAGAGCTCAATATATTGTTACATTAAGCAACAATTTGTCTCAGGGACTAAGTCGTTTAAAGCAGTACAAGGTCAGGTTGATTTGGAAAATAAAGATAGAAAAAGAAGACCGTGGAATATTATTGGGTTGAACAAAAGATTGCGAAGCATTTCAAATGCACTGGATTAAAACAAATTGCATTTAACTTACATTTTAAGAGCGCATTCCTAAGGACTACACAATCCGAAAAGCAACCTACTGCTTCATTTACTAACTTCAACCAGTTACGAAAAAAGGGCTACTATATCTACTCATTGCCCTGCTTTCCTGTTGCCCAGATCAGCGACATAGTCACTCATGGTGCTCCTCAAACCTTCAACGAAATCGTTGCGCACAAGGTCATCATGGGGTTAAAGGCAAAGGGACAAAAGTCGAAAAATGGCTTTTCCATGTTCTAAGTCGCTACTGCAATGTAACCAAGAGCTATCGATTAATCTACAGTTCCACGTAAAAAAGCTTTGTTTTGCCTATGTTTTGCTATGCTTATTTAATGTCATCCGAACAAACGTTTGATATAATCCTTTTACCTAGTATTCATCACAACAAGTTCTTTACTTGACTGAAATTTGGTCCAGTATTCTAAATATCATAGAAAAAAGTGCTTTTGTTCCTGTTATTTACGACTTGGATGGAAATTCAAAAAGAGCAATCTAAATGTCAGTCTTAGTATTTTCTTGATCATTATCTCATCATTCGCTAATCACAAGTCTAAACTCTGGTAACAGTATTTTTATGTTCCTCGAACAGCATTTATCCAGCTCAAATGTTCAAATAATCTTTCAAATAGGCTTAAAATATATCACTTTCCTACTGACTTTCTTCCTCCCTGCAGAAACCACAGTTGAGTAGTTCACCTTCTTTGAACAAATTCTCCAGCCTATCATCTAGGAATAATAAAAGGTAATGAATCTGCAGTTTCATGAAATTCGCAGCCCATCTTTAAAGAGTATTTAATGCTTAAACGGAGAGGTGGATTCACATGTTGTATGATAACCGCAATGTTTAGATTAATGTGAATAATGTGATCTTCTCTAAATGCTAAGGCGTATGGAGTGATTCTACTAATTTAGTCAACCTGAGGATTTTGCGTAATTGGTCTAATCTGAGTTTTGCATCAATCAAACCGAAGGGTTTAAAGTACGACTAAACACAGATAAATTTAAGCTTCAAATTATGATGGGTTAGACTAAAGAGAAATCTCAAAGAAGATTTTGAAAGGAAAAATGCATTAATTTTATAATCAGGCACATCGAAATCCGCAGTTAGTAGCTTTAAAAAATTTCAGTGTTTATCGAAGTGTCTTCAAAGGCAAAATCTGCGTTTGAAATGACGGCTTAGGTATTGAAGTTGTATTTGATTGTTCTATATTTCTAACCAGCTGAAAGAGCTATAAATTATCAAAACATAAATTAGTTTTAAATATTCATGTAGCAACCAGCAAACGATCCAACCTCATCAAAAGTATGCGTTACTTCAGCAGCGATCTCAGTAAAAAACTTAAATTTTTCTGCATAAACTGTTCAGATAGCCACTGATATATCGTGTTTATTTGCTTTCAAACGGTTAGATTCATGAATTTCGTCAAGTAAAATTAAACCCTAATGCAGGATTACTATGCCTATCTAACAAGCAGCATCATGAAAGTTTACTGACGCTTGAAACAGATTCCTCTCTACATGTAACTAAAACAGATGGCTTCGTTTGTACTGCTTGCATTCACTAGGTGTTCCAATCAACAAATCTGAAGTAATTTTACGTTGCGATGCACTTTGAGTACTTTTTTTTGGTTTCAATAGGTCTTTTCTAAATGACTTCGCAAATTACAAAACATACCCTTTTGCCTTGTTGGCAATTTGGCTCTTCAGATGTCTTAGTTTAATCTAAATCATTCACTTGAATTCATATTCTGTCAAGCAGCTCGGGATAGTATCCATGAGATAGAACACAAATATTTGCAGCAAAATAAATATTTATACATGGTGATATAAAGAAATGAAAACGTCCCATGTTTTGCAGAAGAAGTATTTCATTTTTTTTTGCGAAAAACGAATCAGTTAATGCTCCTTAAACTCCACCAATCTTTTCAAAACAACGCAATCTAGCTGCTGGATTATCATGTGACTCCTACGGTTTTTTGATCTTTGAGTTCTCTCAGACTTTAAATTTAGAATACAACTTTAGTATTTGGGACACAACCAAGATTAAATAAAGTAAAGGCTTCCGTTCAAGGTTAGTCAAGACGAAGAAAGGTCTTCACGTACTTGACACCTTAAGACGGCAGTGAGGAAAATCCTTAAAAGGCGTTTAATCTTTGATTTATTAAATGAATGAAAATCTTAAAATAAATAACGTAATAAGGAGTTTTGCTGCAAATGCAGAGAACTTTTTAGTAGAATTCAATAGCTTACTGGTAAAACAGTCAGCAAATGTCATTTACCATTCGAATGCTTGGCTACTTGCATTTTCTACCCGCTTTTGAAGGAAAATAGTGGAGTTAATTGTTTTTAACATGAAAGAACATATCGATTATATTTTCAGAGGGAAGACTGTTAACAGAAGAAAACGACAGCGACCCATGTGGGGATTAAAATGCTGCCATGATAAGTCATGAATAGGAGGCGTTAGAAAAGTATGAAAATAGTAAGAAGTGCGTTGTATAGAGTAAAAACAGAACAAGCCGTTCGGCTTTGACTGGTGCTACGTGCTTGTAATTCAGTGATTCCAGAAGTGAGTGATGAAAATCATCCTTGCTGGAAGCCCAGCTTCTATGCGTGCATACGGATTGAGCCTTACCCCTAAGCATGCCAAAGAGGTCTATCGAATAGAACGTGTATGGTTTCAATTATGAATATATAGAGGATCACAAAGAGGACTAAATAATGCTTTGCTAACCAACATTTGTTGGTATCTTTTATTATCTTCGCATCTTCATTATCCGCCTACAGTCATTGAGCAGTGAATCCCATCATGTTTTCCATCATTTGTATCGATGAAAATTCAATGATCATCGGTGGTGTGGTTATTGAGCATTACACTACTAAAATTCGATCCTTATTCAACATTTTTTTTAAAAATTGATGCTTCTAAAACGCCATCACCTGACGAGGCGATTCGGCTTTAACGTGCAGCAGTTTAACAAATAGCTGGAGAATCTCTGTGACCTGCCCTAGAATGTAGCAGCTGCCGAGTCACTTTTTGCCAAGAACAGGGTAAAAGTTTCACTATTATTTCTGAGTTAATATAGAACCATGCTAATAAGAAGGAAAAGTCAGCAATTAGAGCATTGAACTTTGAAAAAAAATCTACGCAAACAGCTAATTTAAAATTATGAAGGCGATTTCAATGATATTAGGAGAGAATATCTTATCACAATCAGGCTGCTTGAATTGTTTAGCCAAAACGCTTGCACAAACATATGCAAATGAGCGTACTTTTAACATGCACGTTTCTGTGCAGATCGGAAATGTCTTTTCACTGCTAAAAAATCTCGCCTATTGAGTAAGCTTTCACACCTGAGTTTGCTAGATACAATAGTTTAAGTTACAAAATGTATGCAATCTTTTTCGTATCTCGTGCCAATTTTTAATTAACATAGTTGTGAGCATTTGTTCCTTTTGTTCTGAGCATGAGTAAAAAGCTGATTGAGGGTTGTGCTCAGCTCAGGAAAGTACGATTGACCATCAGTTACGACACATCACCATTTAAGAAGGCTTTCGTTTTTCTTAAAGGAAATCGCTCCCTCAAACATGCATTTTTCCTTCATTTAGTTCTTTCATTTCCGGATGTTAGCAACTTTAAATCTTAATATTTTACATTATATGGAGGGCGATAAGGAACTTCAAAATTTTATTGGTGCTGAGGATTTGAACAACAGCAGCGTTCGATCCATCTGACCACTCTTTGGTAGCCAGTTCTTTATCCTATTGCTGCGATACTAAAAGCATTCTTTTCAAAATAGTCTTCGGCTGACCAGATGACCTAAAGTATTTAAATGTGGTTCATTTTTAGCAGATTGTCTAAGGAAAATTTAAATAAGATTAAATGGAGAGGAGTTTGGGCACTAATTTTGGTGCCTTTCTGTTGCTCAAATATCAAGACTTCATCCTTTTTAACTTGCTTGAAGCCTAGTGCTCCCTCCACATTAATAAACTGACGTAAATGAGTTTGAAATTCGGTTTACACTCTAATGTACGTTTTTACCTACTTCACTATGTGATTCAATCGCAAAAAAATGGGCATGGTCAAGCTGAATCCATAGCTTCCAACGTAAGCATCCACAAGTAAGCTGAATCAGAAGAAATGAAAAATCTGATTAGAAGTAGACATTAGAAAAGAGCACACTTTGAAACAATTTGATTTAAGACTATTGATAATAATAACCATCAAATAAACAAGCAATGGAATAATTTTTCGCATTGAAGGCAATGACATTTCTTCATGCGTCAGTCACTGTAACAGTGAAGGGGATCATTCAATGGACAATTTCGATCCGGCCAAGTGAGCATCCATCAGATAAATAATAGCGGCTGCAATAAATTCGGATCAAAAGATGATCGTTGAAATTTTGATTTTTGTGAATGTCGGCGAATCGCAAGATTTCGTGAGGACACGTAGATAGTAGACCCTCTAATCATATCGATTAGAAATAGATGCTCGTAAAGTGCGCATTTTGAAATCATTTGAATTAAGACTCTTGACACTGCGAGTTTCACACTGAATGGTTCCTTTATTTTTTATTCACACAACTAACTTTTTCTCATTATGGATCTTCTATTGCATTATTTATTTCAAATTAAATCAAAATATTTGCCTTTATAAGCAGATTTACAGAGCTGGAAATTGAACACCAAGCAGTAATTCAATTAAGGCCAATGCCTTAAAACTAAGCCTCGGAAATATTCTTTCGTTTTTACTTTCGACTTTGCATTGAAGTCTAAAGATTCAATAGATATGAACGAGCTGCTCAGCAACTGGGATGCCACATCACCTGGCAAGTATGTATGTGTCCTTCAGCTTGCGACCATGCATAGCCATGGTTCCTGAAAATTTGCGCTGATGATGAATTTTTTCATGCTAAGTGACAATATAAGGAGTCTAGGAAAGATATCAGTGTAGTTATCAAGCCAACCCGAAGCACAATCATGATCAATGCACGACATGCCTTAAACACAGGCGGTATTTTCAGTCATGAGCAGTGCACCTTTGATATTGGTTTCTTGTTATTGGGACAGCCGAACATGCTCATCTCGAAACCGCGGATGCATCACATAACAACAGAGAATGCGTTCGGCAATAAGGAAGCCTGTTTAAATGGCCTTGACTTTTTGAGACTCATAATTTTCCAAATAGTTCTACTGTTAACCTTGGCAATTCAGCTCTGATCTTTCAACATTTTTTTGCAATTTATTTATTGTTCTACTCGCACAAAGTTGATAACGACTTTTCTTTCAAAATGTGTTTGCTTACATTAAGATCGAAATTCATGACTCAAGATTTATCATTTTGTCTCGCATAATGATCCAACAAATTTATGGGCTACCTTTGATATACTTTAGTCTGACATCTTGATTATCCGTCCTGTCACCACAGAACTTTTTGAAAGAAGCGTCTGTATAAACACTTTTGATTCAAAAAAATGGATCTTATTGAGACATCACTTTTATGATAATTCCATTGCTTCCTCTAGAGACCAGTTTCTGTACAGGTTCAGACTTATTTGGCTTTTAAGGTTACTCCTCGCTAGCTTTCATTTTTTCAATGGCTTCGGAAAGTACCAATCTAAACAGCTGATATTTTCTTCTGTAGGAGCGTACGTGAGTTCAATGCATTTTCATGCCAATCTCTTTTTCAGTGCCCCTTCAATTACGCCATAAAAGTTCTTTCAGGTCGCCTGCACGCGAACGGATAAACACATCATTCACTTTTCAATAGAGATGGATTGGAAAAGTATATTTTTTTGTGGAAGATAGAGCGAAACTCGACGGAAAAACTTAGAGTAAATACCATTTGGATAAAATACTTATAGCCTTCGAGGTAGAGCGAGAATTTGGAGTCCATTTAACTGCGCGGTCTGAGGTCAGACACCTCAGAAATCTCTAACGATCCCTTTTTTGGTCGCAAAGAAACTACATAGATAAAGCTTAACTACAAACCAGCATTAATTGCACTGATGTGAGAACGCAAAACCAAAAAAATTGTCGACTAAGCAAAGCGAAGGTAAGTTTTTCAAAGGAATTATGCAAATGAATGTCAAATTTAATAAAAATTGCAAGTCTATATTACCTTCTGCCGGATGTGCACATCTCTCTAGATATTATCCATTTGAACAAATAGTATTTTACCCCCACACTTTATAAGATGGTGAATATGACCAAAAGAAAACCAAATCAGGCAGTTTTTTCAGATCGCTAGAAGCATCGAATACCAACTCACGAACTTATTGTCATTGGGATGAGAAGTGCTGTTATAGCACTTAGAATACCAAAGATTGAGGCTACAAAATAGCGGGAGGGAAAGAATGAAAAAATACGAAGGAAAATAACTAAAGCTGGTCATTAAAAAGCTTTGCCAGTACAGAACATGAGCTGGCTTTCACAGCAGGTGCTAGTGGAACCACCAGCAAAATGATAAATCAAAACTTACAAATAGAGATTTGAGCCTTTCAGGCATGTGAAAGTGCGGCAGCACATTTGCCAAAACTCGATTAATATAGATAAATTCTGGGGCTATGTCCTTGTTCAGGAGAACATTCTCACGTTATAATGACACTCTTATCTTGCATGAATAATGCATGTAGTGTTATTCATCATGAGTGTTATTCCATAGAGACTGATGCAGCCAAAATGCAGAGCTTCAGATAGAAAGCTGGCACTGCAGGTTATTGACTACTTAGTAATAATTAAACATAGTACCCCAAATCAAGATAGACATGTTCGAATGTTTTTACCAACCCTTTTATTTGATGGCATCGGTGATAAATTGTACAAAAGACCCGAAAAAGTACTAGAATGCAATTGGATTCGTAAATATTTTTTTGTTTTTGTCAGTTGTCTGGAAGAGTCTGTAGTGAATTTTTACTACAACGAGGCCCATGAATTTATTTTTAATGTTTCACGGCCACATGAAATTTCTTCAGATTTATCAATTAGAACACCTGGCAAAAGTAAAGTTTAACAAAAAATTATCTAGCATCGTAAAACCGGTTCTCCACTGATAGAAAATTGCATTAAAGTTTTTACTGCTGTTTATCAGCTGCGCATTTATTTCTTAAATTAGGGTTTAATTTTCCGTAAAAATATCTATGAACAAAATTTCATGGCAACGTATTGAAATAAATTTCGAATCTGGCATTACAACGTATCCCCCCTACTTCAAGTTGAACTTGTGCAATCATAAAACAAAGAGAGCTTTCGGCTACCCAATAAACGCAGAGCCAAGTGTCAAAGGCTCACTCTCCGCAGCGGATACTGTCGCATGAATCTCACACAAAGTCACACATACTCTGCAATTGGCTTCGTGATTTATGTGATAAGATGAGCTGCGGTCATATATGGACACGCTTTTTGAAAATCCTCTAAAATGAGGCATTAGTGAGGGAATCAACCATTAGCACAAGTCCTTCCATAACTTCTGACCACATTCAAGTATGGAAAGCCGAGCTATACATGTATGCCCCTCCAGTGATGCAAAACTCCCAAAATGCATTATACTCGCGTAGCGTGACGCGTACATGAAGATCAAATGCCGCGGTGTCACATTGAAGCTGCAGATGAAAACCAAAAATGTCTTCGAGGATAAAAATCTAACCATTCGCCTCTGTTCAGTTGCTAAAGGAAACTCAATTTGCTAACCGTTGGTCACCACGTAGAGGTAGATAGTAGTATTGACCACCTAATTATAAATTTGGATCTAGCATCTAGGCACTTTCTGACCTGTATACTTGACGCTTGTTATGAAAAATCGACATTCCGGTAAGCCGTTTATAGACAGAGTTACATTTAGATCAATCGATTGAAAAAAATCTGAGCGAATGGCTGTTCATTTAGCATCTTTAATTAAAAGTCATTGTCCAGATTGCATTTGAGGCAGCATCAAAGTGCAGTGAGTTTGATAAAATACCTGCACTGTGACTTTGTATTATGCAATCTCAAATAACAGGTATTAAATGCATCAGGGATACTCCTGTTGTGCAGCAGCTTCCAGTTTCCGGCCAAGTAATTGAAACTTTCGTCATTATGAAAGCAGTGAGAATAGCCTAACTGAGACCTTAGTGCATCGTGACGACGCCGCTCCTGGTAAGTGACGGAGATTATGGAAGCGATTGCTCCTAATCTCTTCATTATCGGATGCGCTGAGGCAAAACTGATTCTGCTGCATGTAACCATGCTTCCCTTTAAAATTCTTCAGTTTCAATCACAACCGAAATGTTTGGCTACTAATTGCAAACAGGTGAAATATCTCAAACTGCATGGCTGGAAATTCAATTAAATTGTCAGATTGTATTGCTGGTAATGAGAGGTTCATTTAATGAGTAACGAAGTTGTCCGACAATAAGGATAAAAGGTACTTATATACAAACTGGAAAAATGTCAGTGATAGAACAAAAATTAGGCTAAATCGCCCCTTCATTATTTCACTATATATATGCTGCTAATGATATCACAACGTTTGAGGTCCTGTTAAAAATTTCTAGTGATTCTTTTTAACGGAAAATTATCCGACTGATTCCCAAAATTCAGTTGATAGAACCCTATTAGATGAGGTTTGCCAAAGTGTGGGTTGTGTGAGTTTCAATTACTCAGGTACAAAGTAGTCCGACACCTTGGCAGACATGATTTTACCAATCGCAATCAGCTTGTAATTAATTAAATCAATCAGCGTTAGCTTTTTTTACCTATTAGTATGAACAGACCTGATATTTAATAGATTTACTGAAATAACTCAGTTTTCGTTAGAAGGACTTTTAATGACAGCAGTTAAAATTAAGGAATCGTACTGAAGCGTAACAGCCGTAGGCAATAAAGCTTCTCTAACGTCACATGTGAACACGTAAGAAATTGGTAACTATGAGAAACTGTTGATTTAAAATTTTGCACTGTTGACAAATCTTATCAGTGATTTAATGTAGGATACATAATAAACTGATCCTAATAAAAGGCAGAAAATCCTGTTTTATAAGCAGAAACAATCAGAAATGAATCGTCAAGCAGGCCTGGCGTTGGGCGGAATGTCTCGCGTGTTGTTGAGCCTGGGCACAGTGCAGTTCGGAGTTCTCTATCACCGGGTAGTTATACGTACACTTGCGGTGGAGCGTAGTCAGGACTGGCGCTAATAGTAGAGTTCTTTCTTGATGAGACATTTTACTTGGAACATTGGAAGGCATGTCCAAATAGGATCAAAGTGTATCTAATAGCGCCAAACCTAAGCAAATTTCTGAATGATGGGTGACATGTATGAAACTCAGGTGACATTTCCCTTCATAGACAATGCATTTTGAGACTTGCCCTTGATTTCCTAGGTAGCCAAACGTCCTCTATGTTTTTGAGTCACGCATGTTCAACGCGAAATCGATGGAAAATTATTTAACAACATGATGTCCTAATTTGCGAATTTCGAAGAAGACGTTCCGCCTAATGTCAAGCCTGCTTTAAGTGTTTTGACTTGTTGGTTTAAATTTTTCCAGTAATTCTACCTCTCATTGAAAGGATTCATTGCTGAATGCAGATGCTAGTTCGCAGCGAGGACGGCTTCCCCCAACCGGCCCTATCGTCACTCGATTACAGTCTGACGCCACCTAGCCAAGCCGGCTTGCTCACCTCACAGTTATTCTTACCATCTGATTTCTTCTTTTTCGGTCCATCGTTTTCTATTCATCACTTCTCAGTAGCAGTTCCTCTTTCTATCCCAATGCAGTCTTTCATTTTACATCAAACGGTTGCACTGCTTCTTAAGCAGGTTTTACGTGATCATGGAGAACATGATTTGAAGGGATCCATCATTAGGCTTATTCATGCTCATTTCAAAGGTCAAGATGCGACCTAAAATAAAATCAATTTTGCATTAATTGTGATTGCCGCCAATTCAGAGGCAGCTGCGAAATTATAGATAGAGGCAATGGATAACACGATTCCTATTTCTCTCATAAAGCAGTACCAATCAAATATAATGCAACAGTCTGACATGCTATGTGGTTTTTAATTAATAAATATATAGCTGTCTTCTCACGGTGTCGTGTTGAAATTTTTAAAGACTGCACAACGTTTAATTGTTTAACCTAAACAAAATTTGGCCTTAACAGATATGCTTCAAATCATTACGAAGCATGATGTGTGTACAATATGTCTGAAACACAAGTGACAGTTTTCATCGTGGGCAGTGCAAATTTGATGTCGGTTTCAAGTTATTGGGGCAGCCGAACTGGCCACTTAATTAAAAGTCACACATATTCGACTCGAAATCGCAGACGCGTGGCATAGCAACAGAGAACTCATTCTGCCATTAAACAAGCCTATTTAAGTGGCCTTGACTTGTTGACTCTATAAATTTTCTCAATATTTCTACTGTTAAATATGGAAATTAATTCCGATCGTTCGCCACGATTGTTGAGATTAATTTAAATGTTACTTATATTAATTAAACCATTATTATTTCCTAAATTCGTAAAGATTTAGCTTGGGTCAATATTTTGTCTCGCATTATGATCGGGAAAATTTATGGATTAACGTTGATTTATTTTATTCTAACATCTTGCCTATGCGTCCTGTCACTACAAGTCTTTTTGAAAGGATCACTTTCATTAACGCCATTAGATTTCTCCATCTGCATCTTTGTAAGACATCACTTCCATGCCAACTCCAATGTTTCCTCTGAAGACCCGTTAATATACAGGATCTATCTTTCAAAGCTTTTTTTAGTTCCACTTTCCCAGGTTTTGTCATTCCCGATGACATTTGAAAGTACCGAAAATCAGACAAATAGCACTGAGTCGATTCTACTGCTCTGATTGGTCCCGTCGTTTGTTTGATGGCTCTTAATTTTATTGACACTCACTCTAAAGCGGTAACTGGGAAAAGGAGGTTTATTGGGAACTTTAGATTTAGATAATCTACCAATAGCAGTTTAGTGCTGTGCAGTCACGACTAACAAAAAGTAGGTTTGCTTTCAAGGTTACGATAGATTTTGGCGTCCATTTATTCACGTATTCTGAGGTCAAACCTCAGGTATCTTATGCAATCCCTTTTATTGCCTTACAGAAAAACACAGGTAACACTTGACCTCAAACCGGAAACATTTGTGCTTAGGCAAGAACACAACACCAAATGATATTTTGAGTTCAGCAAAGTAAAGTTTAGTTTTCATAGAAACCATGTACTTCTTCCTGGTTCGAATCTGACCCCCAACGCTTCGTAATTAAGGTTGAAAAATGTTGAGCGATTTCGATAAAGCAAGTCCATTTAAACAGCTTTGCTTGATGGATTCCTTTGTTGTTCATTTAGTGCTCTAACTAGGAATGAGTAAATTATCAAGAACTGCAGTCACTGGGTATAGACAAGCTAGCTTCTGCACACGATATGCTTTAAAGTTAAATGTATTGGTTCCATTCATGTCCAATATTAGACAATACCTGATTTTGAAATCCTTTCTTAACTGAAAGTGATTCGTTGTAATCTTAAGGCTTTCCAGTAAACTCCGGAAAACGCAGGTTTTGAATAATAGCCCCGTTTTTATGAAAATGGATGTGCTTACTGCGAAGATTTTTTTCGAGGTAAATGACTTAAATATCTGCACATTCTCATTGTAGGGCGGAATATAGGGATTGCGTGCATGCGCTCACTTTAAATAGTTAGCTGGAGAAAAATCTTCTAGCTTAATGACTTTGACACTGTTGCAACGAAAAACCCTGAAATCCGCCTTTTTCGAACTTTGGGCTACTATTTATAGTTCCTACAACTTCAATCTTCTTAGATTGTTTATCTTCTGTCGGATACTATCATAAATAAATTAAATAGAAAAATCTTGCAGCTAAGTAGAACATTGTCGTTACCTTATAACTTTATTATCGTATTCTATCAGGTCATGACTAGCATTTCCCGATTCGCTTTAGCCAAGTGGTGCTAACTTGCTCGAGCTCATTGAATTTGAAATCCAAATCTGATTACAAATTAATTTAAGCATGTGTACCAATGGGAATCTTTCGATTTCATTGTAGTCAAAGTGCGGGTTCTCAAGAAAGGGCTAAAAAATTTTAAACATTCAAGTAAACTACCTTAATTGGATTTCAAAACGCTTATTAGATCCAAGGCATTCGTTTTTAACTCGTTTATTAAAATATTTAGGTTATATGTCCTAAGGCCTTAAATTTTGGCAATTCATTTTGTTAAGAACTGCTATTCTTCAATACATATCGGTTTCAATGCGATTCAAGCATCTGAGGGATGTATTCTGAGCTGTTGTAATTTAATTGATTGCATATCTTATTCTAAATTAGATTTAAACTTTGAATGAATGAACATTAGAAGTAAATGGTACCCGATTAAGGTATAAATAATATTTAGACTTCAATTTGATCCAGCTGCTAGCTAGCAACTCGTTTGAAGAATTGTTTTGTTATACATGTAACATATAAAATGTGATAATGGCAGTGACATTGCCAAATATCGAACATGCAACTTTTATTTGGTGTCCTGCAGTGCACTTTTATTGCATTGAAATTAGCTTGATTGAATTTCATTGGCTCAATGAATGTTGCTAGAGAGCAGTAAACTTGAAGACAGTTTGATGGCACGAATCTGAACTTATAATGTTTCGATGATTACTCTGAGAAGGTCGCTATATTAGCTCTAGGAGATTTGGTTGCAGAAAATGTTGAAATTGTGGGGTTCAGTTCTATAAGAAGTACTTTGTTTAATTTATTTTCGAAAACAACTGGTTGGGCAAAAGTATTTACCTAGAGTGCTCTGTCAAGCAAAATCGATTTGTCAGTGAAAGCTTTAATTGAAAAAATTACACTTCTAGAACTTGTAAGGTGTGATTTCAGAACCTTTGCATTTTTTTTCGCACCGCAAATAACCGAAAAACGATAAATTGAGAGCACGGTTTGTACTGCAATAAATGCTAACCCAAGTACATTCAACTGAGCTTCTCCCTTAATCTAAGTTGAATGGTCAGCTGAAAAGGAATGCAATAAATGGTCGATCGCATGCCCTATCAATTAAGTGCCAATGCAAATGGCGGAGACTGTTCCGTAGCTCTGGTCGCTACATAATACTTTTTAAAGTGTTTCCGGTATTTGAAAATCATTTGCGTGATAGAATTATCTAGTAAGAAAAGACTAAAACAAATCTTTAAAGCGTTGTTTGAGCGGCTTCACAATTGAGGTGCCTTAATTTTCATTCAATGGGCTCAATACCTCAAAGGTTCAATTTCAACACAGAAGCCAAACGTTTTAATTTACAAAGCAATTGCTTGAATAATTTTACTGAAGGCTGGAATATCAGTTGAAGCCACTGTATACCATGGTTTACCTCAAATATTTATGATTGATCTATTTTAAGTGTTGCGTGCTTAACTGAAGAAATTCATTCAAGTTCGATGCTTTTCAAATTTTAAAATTTTTAATCTTAACTGATCAACAGCTCAATTGAGAGTATTAATATCTAGAAATCTGCCATTAATCAAGCTGCCTTAAACACACGCCGGTTGAAAGAAAACGTGCACTATTGGAAGCTGAAATTGACTTGATGTTTGCAAAATGAATTGTAACACTTTATTTCAGCTGCTGGATTGAAATATTTTCTTGTGCAGTATATAGATTATTGCAGAACTTAAAAGCCTTACTCGAGTCTGTGTTATAATGACTGTAAGGTACCAATTTTAATGCCGGTTGAGAAATCGCAGAGCCATCGTGATTTCCGAAGGATGTTTTTAGGTCATTTTCAGAACGAAATCGTGAGCTTTAGGCTATTGGGTGCACCCTATGAACACTGAATATGTATATTTCCATGTGGTTTGCTCTGAGCTCATAATTGCGCATTACATGAATAATAATTCAATAGTATGAGGTATCCTACCATTGTTCTAAGCAACAATTCGAAATTCCACAAGCTGTTGACATACCTGCAGTAAAGTCTTATAACAAGTTGTTTTCCAACATGTTATATTGCAGGACAACTTTACGGATGATTCCGAGACACCGGTAACTTGAAACAGCAATTCCTGCTTAAGCAATGCTTAATCAGTTTAAATGCAACTTCAAGAAGCTTGCTTCTGTATGGCCTTTGATGCGATTCAATTTACCAATAGATATTTCATCTTCTCACTTATTCCATGGGATTGCAAAGTGTAAATAATAATAAACTCAAAAGCTGGGGGGGGGGCTACGTTAAATTTATCGAAGCTCCCATGATAACCTCTTCCGTAGGGCACTGAAAAGCCACTCTCTCAGTCTAACAGGAATCGTCACTTCTTCGATGTGACTATCACACAAGTGCATTTCGGAAGAAAGAAAATTCAATCGGAATGTTCATTTGATAGTGGTTCATTGAAATATTTTTGAAGGAACTGGCACGGAAATTTATGGCATTATTTTATTTTATTGACTGCATTTATACCTACAAACAGACTTTTTTAGTAACCATAAAGCTATATAAGTTCTAGCGAATTCGCTACCACTTAAGTTTTCTAGATACTAAAATGATTTTTAAAATCTTTACTTCGATTTCAATTTGTTCGTTGTCAGTTCCCTTTTCAATTGAAAAGTATGAGCATATTTATACTGGGATCATTTAATCAGGTGGATTTGTAACGGGGCACTTAATTTCCTCTTTGCATTAAGTGCCTTGAAATTTTATATTTAGTAGAAAGACAAACATGTCTATTTTTACTACAATCAACTCCATTTAGTACCGAACAGCCGTAATCTCACTCATATCTTTGCCCTAGCTGTTGTAAAATGGTTATTGGATTCCTGTAAAGTTAAGTTTTGCATGGCCTATCACGAAGATTAAACAGAAATTTTTTTTTGGTGGAAAGACATAATGGTAGTTGGTTTGGAATTTCGAACGACTGCATTGTAAATTATGACATCATGGTGAGTGGTGTTTGTATAAGGCGCTGAACGCACTTCTTTTACTAGGCGTTACAAAGCATTTTAAATGTAGATTAGCAAAAATCTTTACTGCACAATAAATTTTAAGGACAATATAATGTCAATTGACAGCTATTTTGCAGATTTAGAACGTCTAAGATAAAGATATAAAATGAAGTTATTTCAACATAAGGGATCTATCCTTTAAATGGAGTTAACTTAAAAAAAAATTTTAAATATTTTTGCACGCAGTGAGATTTCGGTGAAATCCTGTACACTTATGTTGGCTATATAGAGAAATTGCATGAAAATTGCAATTTTTATGCCAAGAAACCGATTTAATAAAGTAACAGCATTGCTTGCTGAAATCCAGTGGTGAGTACTAGCTGATGGGAACAATAGCTCTGGGGGCTGCAACGCAGTTGAAAGACGCCTTCTTTGATTTGGAGGAAAATAACTAATTTACATTGGATTGATCTCTACTTACGATGTTATCTCTCTCTCCAAAATCCTGCATTCTAACTCCATTATTTTCTACTATGTGGGATCATTTGAGTGACTCTGAAAGGTTATTTAATTAGTTTGGACAGAAAACAACACTGGTTTTCCATGTGGGAATCTACTTCGGAATATGGACCTTGCCCACGTAGGGATCTGTCGTGAATCGCGCTTGCAGCTTATTTTCTGTCGCACTTTGGCATGTCTGAAAAACTTAATTTTTTCACTGCATGGATTTCATCTCCCATGTCATTGGCGTTTTCACTTACACAAGTGGCAGACTCTAGTTTATGTTACTTTTATCCTGTTGATGCTTTCAAATGACAGACCTTCCTTACTCTCCTCCATATTTTACGATTTTGTCTTTTGAAAATTGTGTCGCTTCTACCTTTAGTGTTTTAAGTACTATTGCAGCACGTGTTGCCTCATTTATGGTAAATTCTTAGACAAACAGCCAATACCTCCACAATGTCTGCAACCCTGCCTGCCTCAATGTTTCTTTACCCATTTCTACCATGTCGCCCAGTGTGAATGCTGAAATCCTAGTTCTTTCGAATTTCGAAGACTCTCTTTTGATTCCTTGATGCTTCCTGTAGAAAGCTTCTATAAAGACAAATTAATTTGATTTACATGAACATAGGGAACAATGCAATGTCATTAACAGCACTAAGAGTGGAATTTTTATCAGCTTTATGGTGCAAAAGTTGCCTCCTGCCATGTAACAACAACTTTTTAAGGCACAATAGTCTTACCACCTTTGCTGTTTCTTTTGCCATTCTTCCCTTTTTCAATGCTCAATTTATTGTATCGCAAAAAGGTCGCAGTTTGATCACGTGATTAGAAGTTATATTATTATTAAAGTAGTTAAAATTAGATAGTACTGCTAATCTAAAATTAAACACCTTTGAACCTAACATTTTCAAAGCAGATGATTTCAAGACGAAGGACCAAAATATAGAAAAAAAACTTGTTTCGCAAATGCGCACTAACAGCTTAAGATGTTTCTAGAATCCACTAGTGCCAGTCTAACTTAAATCAGTTGCGATCAAAATATTTCAGATCTGTACTCTGACTTACCTGCCATTAGTGCATTCTTTAAACACAAACTGGTGTTAGGACTAAATCTTTCCAAAATCCCTACTGCTAAACTGCTTTCTTTACAAACATTCACGTAGCATGCAGTAGCATTTGTGAACAGCAAAATTCTTTCGCTATGTTCTCAAAGAGAGCGTATCAGCACCCGCATTCCCGATTTGATTATATTATGCAAGTTCAATTGACAAAAAGTTAATTTATTCGGGCTGTTCCTGTTGTGCGGCAGCTTTCAATGTCCAGCTACGTGATTGAAAACATCGCTATTTTGAAGGCACTGATCTCTTCATTATCAGATGCGCTAGGGCAAAAGTAGTTCTGCTACATGCATCCATGCTTCCCATTACGATTTTTTCAGTTACAATACCAACAAACATGTTTGGCCAATGGGTAAACTATCTCAAACTGCATGGTTGGAAAATCGGTTAAAATGTCAAAAAATTAATAAGTTGTCCGACGATAAGTACCAAGGTATTGTCCCATCAACTGGAAGAAGTAAGAGATAAATAACCGTTAGAGTAAATTGTCCCTTCATGATTTTACATTATTTATACTTCCGATGAATTTTCAATCCTTTAGCGTCTTGTTAAAATACTCTAAACTGAATAGATTATAGCGATTTTTCTGTATTCTGTTGGTAGCACCTTTTGAGACAAGGTTTGCTAAGGTGTCGGATCGCAGTGTGGGCAGTGTGAGTGTTAATTAATTAGATACGAAGTAGCCCGACACCCTGGCCGACACGCCTTCGCCAATCTGTTCTACCATCTGAATGTAGTACTTTTGCTTCAATGGCTTATTTCCTCAAACACCCTAATTTACTAACTAATGACTAGGCATTGCTTTCAGTTAGAAATATGTCGGTATTAACTATGGGGAATAATGTGTCTGTAACTGCACTGTGTGTGGCAACATACTGAACTGATAAAAAATGAGGGCGTTGTGGATTCTGATAGGCTGCAAAACTTCGAAATTCAAATTTTTTCAAGGTGTGACCTTTTTCTGGACAGGGATTCTAAATTGTCGGTTGCACTTTCAGTAGTCTGATAACAGTGCGACTAATTGCAACTAGTTATGATTGCCTTATTTGGCTTTGAGATTTTCATTTTATTAATCCGTTTACATTTCGGTAAGTATACTGCATAGCAGTTTCATACCTGCAAACCTTTTATCGTTCTGTAGCGTTTTGGTTTCCCCTTGATTTTCAAGATCTCTATTTGTTTAGATTGTTGCTTCATTTGACAGTCACTCACCAGCAGTTCATGTGTATTTTAGTATTAAATGAATCGGTAAAAAAAGGCATTACATAAAGATTTAAGCATTTTATTTGTGTGTGTGCAATTTTTGAATATCCTATTGTCATTTAAGCTTCTCTGCACCAATTAAGATTTCCACGTTTGATTCTTTTTACTTATTAAATAACAACAGCATGATTTCCTATTATTTTCTACAAGTAAGGCCGTCTTATTTAATTTAAAATGGCTCAGCCAACAGGTAACAAATGTACGAAAATCGAAGCTACATTAAGAGTTTGTTGAATCATAAATTAGTTGAGGCCGAAAACTATCTGCCTGATCAAGCAAAAACGCCTAAGCATGTGTTGAATTGTTAGCATGCCTTTATCTTAGCATTGAGCTGATGAAACAGGCTGCGAAGCTTTTTATTTCCCATTTTGTGATCACTGGTTTGCTCATGTTATGCGTTCTCAAAGTGCGATCTATAGAGGATCAATGTCACTGCAAAATATACTGCGTAGATAGGCATCATGTTTTGAGTTCAGCAGATTCTGACAATTTATTTTCAAATATGCTTAGCGATTCGAAACAGTAATAATTTGAGTGTGAGAAATCTTTTGCGGATAGCATAATGCAATATAACATAGTAATCAATGCCACTGCGGCAACGATCATATAATGGCTTTCACCAAATCTCGTTTGAGATTGGTTGTTCAACAGATCAGCAAGTGGGAACTAAAATAATCTGCTTGTCAAACTCAGGTTGATTCCGCACTACTTAATTAGGAGAATGAATGTCTACCCATGTCAAAAATCAGCCATCTGACCTCTACGTGCCCTTCGAGAAGTAATGGTGAAATTATATCAATGCTACACCCTTCGAGAAAATCAGTCCAGCAATAAAACTAAAAGCAAACATACATCTTAACAATCTTCTTTTCAATTTGGAAATATCATTTTTTTCCATTGATTCGAAACTGTGAATTCACAACAAATGCCAAGCAGAATTTCATAATTTGCTCCAGTACTGCCTTATGGTTTACAAACCTATCGAAGCTATTCCTTACCTCAAGCATTTTCTCATGCTTAATCGTACCCTTACAGTTTGATCGTTGTCGGCATGCGGATCAAGTGAAAATTAATGCATATTTTGGAAACAGAAAAATCAACATACAAATCAATCATACATTTATAAAAGAAGAAAATATTTAAAGCGACTTACACCATCTCACTAGGTATGCCCTGCAAATCCAGTATCGCAGATTTTCCTTTAACCCTTTGGTCAACTCAATATGTTAAAGCAAATGAATAAGATGAAAGGCACTTATTCGTGGAAAAACGCTCTGTTAGCGCGTAATTCCAACAAGAAATCGGTGAGCGTTTTCATACCAAATCAGTTTGTGTCGCCAGAAATTTTATTTCAAATGCGTCAAAAAAAACAGTGAATTTTTGCCCAAAACTCCTTATGTCGACAATTTTTCAACCGATTTGATATATTTTGTTATCAGCAGATATTTTCAGAAAACATACAAAGCAGTGGATACTCGTTCTACATTGAACCTTCATTTTTCGTTAAAGTGAAGCTAACCGCAAGCTAATCGGCATGAAATTATAAATTTAGTTCTTTCGACAGATTGCGATAGAACATTTAAAATTCTATTCATCGAAACTCCTGGTTTATTTAGTGGGCTGTAATAACTATGCTTACCAGTTCTTTATCTTGTTTTGTTTAGGCTGAATCCTTCCACGAGTAGGAATAAGTTTATTTGCATCCAGATACGAATGAATTGTTGCAGCCTTTAAATGTACTTTCATATCACAATCCATACTATCTTTCATCAAAGTGTTTACTGTAATGTATAGCATAGATTTTATTTTTGCCAATGGACATCATTGACGATGGTTCGCTAATATCAGTACTGATCTAGTAGTTGTCAAATCGGTAGTTTCTGTTATTGCGAAATGTCTCACTTGCGCATACGTATGTGTGCATGTAGGCGCGCATGTGTTTGTTCATGTGCGACACAAAAAAAGAAACCAATAAGAAGTGTGGCCTCATTAAATAAATAAGCATCTCAATTCGAATTTATCTCCAATGGCTTATTGAAACTCAGGAAAATAAAATTGCTTTATTTGAATGAAAAAGATATTAAGAGCACCTTAATCACTAGAAGCATTCTCTACCACTTCATGTCGACGAGATAATTGCTAAAGGTTTGCTCTTGCATATTTTGACGATTTCCTTGGTGATGTGTTCTCGCATTTTTGTGATGTACTATTTGTTTGTAGTACTGTTCCCACATAAGTGTAATTATGATAAGTTTATTGTTGCGAAATATTTATGCTTGCCCTTTGCCACAGAAAATGATTGCAAAAGGCTCCCGAGTAGCATAGTCCCAGGCAATCTTGTAACAAACGACGGCAAATTTTATGTCTACCTTAAAGGCATTAACGATTTCGCAAGACAGGAAATTTGTTCATAATTCAAGCAAAATTTTGCTAAAGTTGACAAATAGGCACTAAAAGTCTGTGACTAATTTATTTGTACAGTATTTTTTCTACATTATTCTGTCGCATTTCCCTCAACCCTCACCAACGAACGTTTTTGATTAGAATTTACACAAATTTTTTATCGCACCTCATTTATTCTCAACACTGCTAAGCGCAGGCTAGCTTCATATTTCCTACAGAAGTACTTTCAACCCTCTGGGGGAGATTCTATTCATACCTACATGTACGCACTTTCCGCAGTCCAGTTTAAGCTCATGAATCCATGTACTTATGCTGTATCCCAATAACAAGGCTGTACGAGGTTATACCTATGCCGGCATAATCTAAATTTACATGTCCGATGTAACCACCCTTCTCATTAGCCAAAATTCCAAAAAAGTTATTTAGGTTAACCGATGGTTACTAAGATAGAATTAAAGGTAAAATCAAGACAATTACTTAATAAATAGGTTATGAGGCTAAATGTTAACTAATTGTGCGATTTACATCTTATTTAACATGAAGAAAGTAGGTATTTAATGTTTGTTAACATAATTTATCAACTTAAAACGTATTTTAAAGTTAAACAGTGTTAATGTATTTATTTTTCTGCCCTAATACAAAAGAAATAGAGCTAATATAGTTCAAAAAAGTCTGATCTCCTCGTTTTACAATGACCTTGCCACAAGATATTTCAAAATCAGAAATTATTGCGTACCGCACTTATTGCGTTTGCCTACTTAACCTCTCTACGTGTCCTTATCTGATAGAAATGTGAACTTTCGTTTCGAAAGTAGTTAAAGTCTTGCCATTATAAAAAGTATATCTTAACCGCTAAAACATGGTTATTGTTGCATCAACACAAAATTTACCATTCTTGGCCTAACTTAGAATCCAATTGATATTTGATTCAAGGATCATAACAGTGATGTAAAACGATTAAAGAAAATCTCACGGTTAAACCAATTAATCATTTCCGAACGGGCTATACTTGGCGTAAGAACCATAGTACAGAAGGTTGTGGATCAGAAGCAGAAAATACTGTTAGTGTCTGTCGACTTGGAAAAATTATTTGACTCAAAGCCTAAAGCTGCAATAATCTACAGAATGACAGATCTAGGCTGCTCTTGGCAAATGATTTACTCAGTAAAGTTCTTGATGGACGCACCGAAGGGAAAACTGAGGGGAACAAGAAACAATTTTGATATGAAACGTAGTGTAAGACAAGGCTTAAAAGAGGAACCACTTCTCTTCAACATAACCTTCCAACTCATATTGGATGAAGCCTTCTCCTCAGTCAAGGGCAGTGCAGTACAGATGATCGATCACTCGGGTAAAAGATGGCAGCTAAAATTATTGAGGATAAGCCGATGATCATGTCTTATTGCGCCGAATAAAGCCGTAGCTATCAGGTTAAAAGAGCATCTGGCGAAAACGATGCAAACATATGGAATGCAAATCGCAGCTAACAAAACCTTCTGGTTTCAAATTGGAGACGGTGAGGACCAAACGCCTCTTGAGGCAGCTGGAATGTCTTTTCGACGTGCCTGATACTTCGAATATCTTGGTTTCATAATTTAAGAAACCGGTGAGACAGACGGAGCAATAACCGCAAACTTAACTGGGGCAAAATGGCACCATATACGACTATGACCATTTTTGCGCTCAGGAACTCTCAAGAACACCCTAAAAGCGCATCTGGCGAGAATTTTGTCGATCCTGCAATTACCTATAGATTATCTACTATTGTTATGAGAGTAAGAGATAACAATCGACTAAAAGCAATACAGAATACAGCTCGACTAATGATACTCGGATTGTATTCGCAAAGAGTCAAAAATGTCGAGGAACTCCTAAAGGAACTCTTAATGCGTAACCTGGCAAGTCTCACACAGGCAAAGAGGTGATAACTTATGGAAGAGCTCGAAAATGGACAAAGAGAGCCTAATAATCTCCTTGCTTGACAGTAACTTTGAAAAAGGCGCAACAAATAAAGCTTTACATACAAGGAACTGGATGCCTCAATTAATTAAGCATGCGAAAGAAATCTGGCGAGAGCACTCAGATTCATGGCTGCTTCATCCAAAGGAAAACCCTAGAGTTCGAGACGAAATTTATACAACTAAATTGATAGGAGAAAGACAACGTGACATTGACTATACCAACGCAAACTGCCGAAGATCCCTAGCCAGAATAAGAGATATGCGAATTCGCGCAAGACAAGATCATGGAGAAGAAGAACCTAGAACTGACGAGATACTGGACCGCAGACTAAAGTGCCCTCTTATAGACTGCCTTAAAAAATACAAGTCTCAAGGGTGGCTAGAAAGACGTATTAGGAACTGCTCCCCTTTGATCAAAATCAGAGAAAGGGAGAAACAAACAGAGAGGTAGAAACAATCAAACTGAATTAAAAAAGCAGGAAAGTTGAATACGAATGAGAAAAATGATATAGTGGAAGATAAGAAGCGACGAAAAGTCCATCAGGCAGGATGAAATACACATCTGCTCCCTCACGGCTGCAAAGAACTCTATCCCAGGTACTCCACGAGATGCGGCAGGAGAACTGAATGCCATTGGGCCACACAATGAAGAAAAGATAAGACCAGTGGGTCAATAAACTCAACTAACTATTCAATACTTCATATATATTCAGTGATTCGGATATCGTTCAGTCACTGGAAGACTTCCCCAATCTGAGCCGCTATATTAGATGCAATAATGGGATTTTTTTCAAAGACGCCTTCATCTACGCCGAACATGTGATGTGCTGGACCGTTACTGCAATGCATGTAGTCCACGCATTTAAGCATCAAGAGCCTGCCCTCAAGGACTTCGGCGCCTAGTCTCGTCGCAAGCCAGCACAATATGAAATCTATAAATTCTGACTTTAGGTATGCCAACGGCCATTTGATCATTTCCACTCAAACCTTTCCTTTTTCTTTCCCCTCTCATACACCACCATCATTATCTTCGCCACATTCCGATTCCTCCGCATCCTCCTCCCATCCATTGTTTTGCTGAATAATGCAATATGATCCGTAATCAACCATATGGTGAAACATAAACTTGATTATGGTGTTGTCCAGATGGGTGAGGATCGGATGTAGGCTGAATGACACTAAATTGGAGGAAGGAGAATAAATTGCCATTTGATGATAACTCATTTGATGGTTTTGGCCTATTGCCATATATTCGGCTGCTGCTGTTAAAGAGGGGGGAATAAGTCACCTTCCTGGCTAGTCGGTCAAGCATTTGGTCGTTAAATGAAGTCAGTTGAGTGAGAATGGTGCTAGGTCCATGTTATTAGCTCATGATTGAACGTACTTCAATGAAGCGCAGTGAAAGAGATCGAGCAGAAAATGTAGCGCGCATAATTGTGAAGTTCTTGAGGTAATAAGAATGTTCAGGCACATCTTTTTCAGCAAATGTCCATCAGAAAGTTAGAAATACTTCTAGAGGAGGTATGAAAATCGTCTGCCCTTAACAGAGTAAAGGATGAACACAGTGCGAACAGGTCTACCTGTGCTATAAAACCATGTTAGAGACGTGACCAGAGAACTGAAGACGTCGACAAGCGCTTTTACTGTCTTCTGTGTTAACTGTTGCATGCTAGAGCTTGTAAAAGCTATTTGTACCTCTGTTGTTCTTTCAGAAGACCTTGAGAATAGCCCTAATGGGTAGGGAATATATAAGTTAATAAATCAATTTATAAAATGCGTGCCAAAATGGGGAGTTCTTGAGCCGATTCAAATGACTTCTGGAAGGGTTATGAAGATTTTCTACCTTAACAATGCCGAGGACGGAAAGTTTGCAACTACGAAGTTGAACTGCTACCTGTACTATGAAGCCATACCAGAGAAGCGAAAACGTCGGTAAAGGCTTTTTCTGTCTTCTGTGTTGATTGCTGTGTACTACTGGTAGTATCAACTAATTGTACTTCTGTACCTAACTAGACGAAAGTGATAATGACCTTGTTTAGGGCCAGCAGCATACTTGGATGTCATGGCAATCACTTAACAAGCAGTCAGTAGTGCACCCTAGGTAAAATTATTAATGCTAGTTTGTTAGTTTGGGTTAGTTTGAGTTTGGTCAGGTTGATTCGATCAGGAAACTTGAATTGGTGATATATTCTGGGTTGGGGTTCTCAGATCGAATTGGAACTATCGAGCAAGTTCTCAACAGTTTGTTGTTTCTAAATAGGGTTCAGTTGCTGTTTGTCCCATGTTTGCTAGCTGGTACTAATGGTTGAGCTTAAATAGCTATCCTGGCATTAGAGAAGAGCATAGTAGTATAAGGTAGTGAAGTTTCGGCTAATTAATTGACTGATTAGGGGGAGACCGGTGGTTCAATGTAGATTAAAGAAGACTTTCGGTGCATGTATTTTTTTACATTCGAAAAATTAGTGCCCTGCGCTGCTGCCGATGCATGCATCGTAGCTCTTCTGGCAGTGCTTAAGATGCAGCAAGGGTGCACTAAGCTCAGTCTCACGTTGAAATGCTTGGACCAACGAAAAAGGCTTATGCGGTGTTGTTGTTCAAGTGAATGTCTATAAGATGTGAACGGGCGTGTGTGTAGGACTTGTCAGTCATTCTGGAAATGGCTGCAGGCCAAACGAATTCAACAGAGGAATACTGGAGCATTCCCGTCAGCTTGGTGCCTCTATGATCTGTCAATACTTCTGACACTAAACCCTATTTAATTGTTCTTGCTCTCTAAGTAGTCTCGGGTTAGGCTGACAAGAAGCCATCGAATACGGAAAAAAGTGACAAAACGGGGAAGGCGACAAAGCGGACGTCGTTAGCGAATTACGCCGAAGGATATATTAACAGTAAATACTTTCATGAATGCCATCTGCGGGCGCATCGCTAATGATTCGAGCTGATTAGCTCACTACTTTGCTACATGCACGGACTTTCCAAAATCCAGTTTGAGACCATGAATCCAGCTATTTGCGAGGTAAATCTTGCCTCGTTTACCAGGCTGCATAAATACGGAATGCGAATCGCTTCGTACAAGATCCCCTGGACTCAATTTTATGCTGGTGCTGTTCAAGCGCCTCTCGAAGTATCATGAATGTCATTCCTATGTGCCTGGTGCTTCAAATAATTTGGCCTCATAATTCAAGACACCAGTGAGCCAGACGGAATAATAAAATCTAACGTAGTCAAGGCAAAAGGCACCTGCGCTTAAGGTGTCTCAATAACAACCTGAAAGCAATTCTGGCGGGTAGTTCTGTCCATCTTGCAGTCAATTATGCTATATCTGCTGTTGTCTTGAGAGTAAAAGATAACAATCTACTCCAAGCAACACAGAATACTGCTCGACATATGATGCCTGTAGTTGCAAAGAGCCAAAACACTAGATGAACTCCAAAAGGAGCTGCCAATGCGTTACTTGGCAAGTCTTGTACAGGCAAAGAGGCTAAACCTACAAAAGCGTTTAAAAACGACCAAAGATAGGCTGATACTCTTTATGCTTTAGAGTTACTTTGAAAGTAGGGAAACTGAGAAAGCCTCACATACAAGGAACTGGATGCCTCAATTAAATAAAAATGCAAATAAAATATGGCAAGAGCATTCCGAATCATAGCTACTTGATCCAAAGGAAGGCCTCAAACGTCGAGATGATAATTTCACACCTAGATTGGTTGGAGATGTTTTGCTACAATAAAGGAGATGCAGAGATGCGTATGACAAGCTCATGGAGAAAATGAACACAAAACTGAAGATATGCTTGACCATAAACTAATGTGTCCTCTTACAGACTGCCTTAAAAGGCACAGGACTCAAGGGTGGCAAAAGAGACATATAAGGATTTGTCACCCTTCGGTCAAAATCATATAACGTGGGAAGCCAGCAAATAAGAGGAATGAACCAGACTGCAGTAAATGAAGTAGAAGAGCTAAACACGATGGAGGAAAAAGCTGAAGTGGAAAATAGGGAAAAGTCAAACCGGCAGGATGAACAGCACATTGCCTCCGTCATGGCTGTGACGGAAAAAGGGCTAAAGCATGAACACGAACACGTAAATAACATCTGTCCGTCCATCATTCCTTCCATTTCAACTGTCCATCTATAGTAATAGCGGTTGGAACAGCTGTGAGCTTGTCTATTTATTCAGAATTCTCGTCAATACACCAAAATAAAAACTTGATCTGAAATGGCAAAATGGTTGTTTCAAATGATCGTTCCAACTCTACATTTCTATCCCTGCAGAATTATGACTGAGTAAGTTCTCAGAATAGCACTTGAAGCAGTCCTTCTTGTTGAAAATTATCGCAAAGCAGGTGTGGAACTCCTTTTCCAAGCTCATAAATGCCTGACCATGTAGTTCAACTTTACATAGTAGAGGGAGGTTAAAATGATTTGGAAAAATCAGTCATTGTATCAGTTTCAAGAGAGATAATAAACAGGTAAGGAGATTGCCTTTCCAATTCTTTATCTACGCTAAATCGGCGTTCAATAACGATACCATCACGTATACCGAGTAAGAATAGCGCAAGACCGTCATCTACGCACTCAACCGCCAAGACCGTACTTCTTGCACTTCATTTTGCCAAGAGAGACCACTCTGGGGTCTTTCAGTCAGCTTTGAATAAAGGCTTCAAAGCTACCAGTTCACAGTATTTTAGCTCCAACCATTTCCGGTTTACTCTCTTCTCTCTTTTTTTACTGTCCCTCTTCTACTGCTACCTTGCCTATTACGGCGACTATCGATAGGTCAAGCTACTACGAATTAAGCTGGTCTTTTCATGCTGGTGCATTCGTCGTAGAACTCTAGGTAGCCCTTAATATGCAGCAAGGAGTGATCAAACCTTAGACTAACGTTGAAATGCTTTGACCATTGAGAAAGGCGCAGATGAATGTCTAAAATGCGTAAACGGGTGTGAGCTTAGAGTTTGTCAGTCATTCTGGTGTTGAATGCAGGTTAAAAAGATGTGACAAAAGGATTAAATGAGCATTCTCGCTAGATTGTTGTATTTATTTCTTGTCAAATCTATCAGGCACTAAGTTCTCTGTGATTGTTTAAGCTCTCTTAGTGGTAACAGGCTAGGCTGACAAGAAGGCATCGAACGTAGAAAATAAGGCAACAAAGCGGATTGGTTAGAGCAATACGACATCTCTTCGAAGAATATATCAACGATGAATTCCTTCATGAATGCCATCTTCGGGCGCTTTGCTAATGAATTAAGCTAAATGTGTCACCACAGCAAGAAATCGAACATCATGAGTCGAAAGATTCAGACAGACGGTGTTGCGTCTCTTCTTGTATGGTGAGTAAGCCATACACGCAGTGTCAGTCGACATCAAGGCCGGATGCAAAGTACACCAGCTCCAAGTATGTAGACCTCCGGCCTCCTCTGCGCACGCTCTAAGAGCCTTATTTAGTCTATATTGAAACACAGATCTCACCTCTATCAGCCAAATAACCAGCCGCAACTTCACTACCTGAAGTAGAAAAGGCAGAAAAGCTGAATTTGAATGAGAAAAACGATAGAGTGTAAAGCATTAAAAAAGACTGTGACGAAAAGTCCCGAATGCAGGATGAAATACACATCTGCTCCATCATGGCTGTGGAGAACTCTAACCCAGGTACTCCATGAGATCTAGCAGAAGATCTGAATGTTATCGCCCCACGCAACCATCCCAAAAAAAAGACCAGCGAGTCGATAAACGTCAAGTAACTGTTCTATGCTATAATATGTAACTGTATTGTATTTCTGTTGTACCCCCAATAAGTCCTTGAGATTCGCCCAAACGGATGATGAGTAAATAGAAAAAATAAAAAAACTGAAGCAGACCAAAGTAATTGAATGGTTCATTAAGGTCGTTAATACTATTCCACAAATAGAGAATAATGCAGCTACAATGATGAATTTCAGATAGCCAGCTGACTTCGTATCTAGTTATCTACCCAGTGACCATTCAAAATCGTCCTCCAAGTCAAGATAAACGTGTTATAAGTTCACTGCTAGCCTTTCTAATTGATGTCTAGTCGATTGATCAAAAAAGTGCACCAAAGGAAACAGAAAAGTGATATTAGCATCCAATAGAAAATAGCGTCGCAGGTATTATCAGAAAGTCTGATGGTCAAACCTACTCTCTACCTCCACGTTGTGGCCACCGGTATCCTCAGGGGCAACCCTTACATCTTGGGAAAGGAGGCACGACGGATTTGTGGTCGCAACTTGAGTATGGAATGCACGTGCAGTAGCTTTGAATGGAATCTCCACCAAAATGTTGATTTCTGGAGAAGATATGAAGACGGACGAATTCGGACGAGGTGGCTCGTCGATGCTGAACTGATACTTATACGACTAAGCCATGCCAGACAAGAGTCCAGATAAATGGAGATGTCAACAAATGCTTTTACTGTTCTGTGTTAAACGTTGTGCTTAATTACTATAAAAGCTATTTGTAATTCTGTTGTACCCCCCAATAAGTATTTGGGACTTGCCCTAATAAGTGCAGAGAAAATAAATAAATAAAACAAAATAATTAGAAAGTCTGACGGAAGGCTCGACAATGAAATAAACTGAAAGGCTCAGCGCTACAAGGATGGCTTTTTCTATTTCTTACGACAGAAATTTTGCGTCATTATCTCGCTTTCAATATCGATACCTCTTGCTCTTTAAAAATTACTGACAGTATGACTCATTAATGAATCGAATGTTCAGCCAGCTAACAACATCGATGAACTGCATGAATCATGAATACCTTACGCTCCTTCGTGCTTTGACCTTCCCAACGAGGTCTTCAGAACTCATGTCTATTGGATACCACAAGCATGTTATGATGCGATTTCGTGCTAGAGTCAGCGGAAAACTGGTTTCAAATTCACATGAACGATAGCTTCAGTAGATCTTAAGACATTTTCACTCCAGCGTCAAATGTATAAAAGTACAAGATCACAACGTAACACTCCTGACTACTGAAATGCTGAATTATATATGGCGAGGTAATATCAAAACTTGCTTTCTAAAATTGGCTATTCAAAATCGTCCTCTAAATTAACGTAGACATGTTGTAAGGTCCTTTCATTCGGTGGTACCTTCGATTGGACGAAGAAATGCCGCAAAAATTACAAACTAAGAGACCTAGTATCAAATGTTTATTATTTTGATTTCGACAGTTTAGTAAAATGGGAGTTTTCGGCATCGGAGGACCATAGTGATTTCTTCGTCTAGGCGACACTCGGCAATTGATTCCTAGTGCTTCATAATTACATGAAAGTAGTTTTAATTCGGTAGAATTGCAAGTTTATTGCATAAGTGTGAACACAAGAGAGCGACCACACAAATAAGCATTCGTTATTCAAAATGAACATAGCCTGGTAAAATTTTTACTTAAAAGTATTTTGGTACTGCTTGATAAGAGAAACGTGCACTTATTAAATCCATGGCTTCTGTCGCCATGGTGCAAGCTGCATCAGGATTGGCGGCAATCGCACTAAATTCGAAAATGATTTATTGTATGTCTCAGCTTGGCCTTTGAAATAAGCATGAACAGGCCTGATGATGTGTCCCAATAAATCATATTCTCTAAGATAACGTAAAACCTGCTTAAGAAACAATGCAAACATTTGATGCATAATAAACGCGTGCGTAGGAGGAGAAAGCGGAGCTGCTACTGAGAAGTAACGAATAGGATACGTGGGACCGAAAGGCAGACATCGGGTGGTAAGAGTGAGTGTGAGGTCAGCCGGTCGGTCGGCTGGGCGCGGTGGCGCGCGTCTGTAATCCAGCGACGTGGAGGCCGGGTGGCGGAAGCCATCCTCGTTGTGAGCCAATATCTGCGTCCTTGTGATGTTGGTCAGGCGAGTTGCCAGACGGTTGGGCTAATATAAGACCCAGGGGCATGGGGCGACCGTCACCCACTTTTATCGTCCCTCGTTAGTGCACCGATTCCATCCTTCTGCCATCCAGTGGTTATTTTTTCGGCTCTTTCACTATCATTGATTCCCAATTAATTTTACACTGAATGACTGCTGTGATTGGTCCCGTCGTTAATGCGATGTTTCATAAAGAAGTAGAAGTTAATTTCTTATTAAAAGCTCAATGAGTTGCTGCAAATAGTTCAAAATCATTACATTTCTAGTTAAAAATTTACTTATGGTCACTTGGATCATCTTCGTTGATGTCTTCATTGCATAACACATTGTGATCTCATACACGTTCAAGTATTACGTTAAAATCTCTCCAAATGCACTGTTTTATTGCCAACTACATAAGCGGTGACGCGCGTCTGTAATCCAGCGACGTGGAGTTCGGGCGGCGGAAGCCGTCCTCGCTGCGAGCTAATATCCACGTCCTTTTGAGGTTGCTCAGGCGAGAAGCCCGTTGTTTGGGCTACTAATAAAGACCCAGGGGCATTAGGCAACCGTCACCCGCTGTTTCGTCCCTCGTTAGTGCGCCAATTTCAGCCTTCTGGCATCCATTGATTGTTCTATCGGCTCTTTGACTCCCATCAACTTCCAATTAATTTTACTCTGAATGACTCATCTATTTTCAATCCACACCACCATTTATTGCATGTCATTTCATTTCGACATATAAACTACAATATTTGCATTTGATATGCACATTATTTGGGCTGGAAATCGAGCATTAAGAAGTAATCCAATAAAGGTGAATGCATTGAGACTAAACCTAGAAGATATTCCTCCGTTTCTATTTTCAATTTCGCATTGAAACCTTTGGATTCAGTAGATAGGCACAAGTTGTTTAGTAACTGGGATCGTACATCACTAGGCAAGTATGCATGCGTCCTTCAGCTTGCGATTTCGTGTAGCCAAGGTTCCTGAAGACTTGCGTTGATGATGGAATGCTTCCATAGTGAGCCATATTATCCGAAACTTTGGAAGGCATGTCCGGACAGGTAAGAAGATTGTCTGCTTTGACATTTCCTAGGACGGACGTGGATCCACTACGATGTTAAAACCATGTCAGAGAAGCGCTTACTGAACCCAAGAAGTCGATAACCGCTTTTACTGTCTTCTGCGTTAACTACATGTTGTTAAAGCTATTTGTACTTCGGTTGTATCCCCAAAAATCTTTGAGACTTGTTCTAATGAGTGGGAAGCAAAAAATATATAAAAAATTAAAGACCGAAAACACTGACTTTAAGTGCAAAATTTTACATATCAAACTCTGCTGCTGAACATCCGACCAGGTCAAAGTAGTATTTGAAAAAATTCTAAACTAGATGTGTTAGACTTATTCACGAACATAATGACTTATCAATAAATAATTGTGTTGACGACTTACAAAATGAACATTGCTTGTGACCTCAATGCAGCAAAGCATAGTATGCAAGTTTGCATGGTGTTGGCCAAATCCATAGTGTTACGCACGGCAACGAATATACTTGTCCACAGGGACTTGAAGAACAAAATGAAATTAGTAAGGAAAGGTGGTTAAAAAGAGGGATTGAAAATTGCATGATCATTAGAATTTCAAATAAATAGTCACACTTATTCAAATATGTCTGCCTCAAAGCATCTGTAAAATCATTGCAAATTTGAACAATTTTTGATATTAAAACGAGTACATATTCCATTTTTCGTAGTTATTTGCTAATTTAAAAGGCCTCAAATGTGAAAATTGAAGAGATTTCAATATATTCAGTTTCTCCTGAGATTGTAGGGGCCAAATAATCTTTTTAAATAAATGAATTATTCGAAAATTCACTTTTGCAGACTAAGGAGTTGAAGACAAAAAAATAATCGGTTCGATTGGAGTTAGAAGATGCTTGGTGTTGCTACATGAAGCGCTCACGTCCTGCACCAGAATGGTCACTCATTAATGCCAGCATTGCAAATTTCATCCTAACTACTTTCTCAAACACCAGAAATGATTATCACCAAAGTGTAGAACTGATCAGGATACGCGATACGCTTAAATGCTACCTCGAAAGGACAGTCTTCAGTGCAATCCTTCTTCATCCTCCCCACACTACCCTTCCAGTATCTGCAGTCAAGATGCCAACTACCACCTCTGATACAACAGCCCATATATCTTCAGCATTATAACCGTGTCCCACAGTTCTGATTGCTGTACCTATCGAAGAGGCTACACATGCCTCTGCCAGGCATTTTGTGATCTCGCAGTGCAAGTCACCCAACCGCAGGAATACAATATTTCAATTCATATGCCTGGCACCAAAATAAAGCATTTTTTCTGCCGCGAAATGAAGAAGGCATCAAATGCGGAAAATAAGGAGACAAAGACGGGGAAGGTGACAAAGATGAGGTGGTTAGAGAGTAATGCCAACTTAACCTATTCGGGTGGGCTTCAATTTTTCTCTAGCAACGACATCAATTCGAAGAATACACCAATGGTAAATTCCTACATGAATGCCATTTTCAGGCGCTTTGCAAACGATTCCAACCGAATGGCTCCCTTCAAAAAGAAATCGACCATCCTGAGTCGAGAGATTCCGACAGATGGCGTTGCGTCTGCTCTTGTCTGGTGACTGGGCCAAGCACGCAGTGTCGGTAGACATCAAGGCTGTTGCCAAGTACACCAGCTACAGGTAAGTAGACCCCAGCCTCCTCTGCGCTTATAATTCTCTAGCTGCTACTGCTACTACTAATGCTTCACAACTACTATATTGCAACAGTGTTAAGAGCCGTCTCTGTTTAGCACCGTTAACATTAATCTGGCGATCGATACAGTACAGGTGGCAACCGCAATCAGTGTCGGTTGATGATTTCTGGATTGGGCAGGAGCGTCTGCTGCATGTGTGCATCCGTAGAGTGGGTGGATAGGTGACCCTGTGCGTAACGTGAATGAAAGCAGGAGTAGAATAAGGAGAAGAAATCGGAGAAATTCGTGGAGGATATTTGATTCTAGGTTTTAAAATTAGCCTTATCAAGTTTCCTATGTAAATCTGAACTCTAGAAACGTCCCTTCACCCACCTAACTCCCTATCTATCTATCCATCTATCTCTTTAGGTGTGTGTTTAGATACCTATCTATCTATTACTACCGTCAAAATGCCAAAAGGCCGTGTCTTTTATTGGGAATACATAAAAGCAGAAAAAAATGCTGTGATTGGTGAAATATTACTAACTTTGCAAACTCTTGTTTAACTTGTATCGAAATTCCCGGTTAGATGGATTTCTTTCGTAAAAGCTATGCCAGCCGTTATATCGAAATAAAACGTTGTACCAGCCAGTCAGGTGTTGGCATGATAACTTTTTCAGTGCAATGAGCAAAGGCTCGACTATGTCTAGTTTAGTCAAGTTTATTAATTTTATCTCTTTACTCCCTACCCATTAGGGCAAGTTTCAAGTACTTTTTGGGGAAGAAGAGAATTACAAATAGCTGTTACAACAATTAGCACACAACGGTTAACACAGAAGACAGTAAAAGCGCTTACTAGTTACTTCTCTGGTATGTTTTCACATTTCAGGTGGCAGTTCAACCTTTGTAATGCAAAAAAAGAGAGCATTTAAATTGACAATAGCACTTGCTCTGCAATAGCCGATCGCGTTCCCGTCGTGATAATCAACCCTACTTAAATAACTCGCGCCCACGTGCCAGAAGAGACCCTTATTAGTAATTAGAGGGAATTGATTTCGTGTCTGTGCTACTCTCATGTCATTAGCCGGCTTCAGTACATATACAAATGAGACTCACTCACCTACCAATCACTGCGAGATCAGAACAGATAATTAATCAGCAAGTCAGTTTAAAGGTAAAATGATGTCAATGTGATTGCGATTGCCAACCGAATAGTACGCCGAAGTTGGGCCGAAATGAATTCGCACCAAGCCATCAATGAACACCTGGGAGAAAATATAGAAGGAAGCTCAGTTGAGGAGGCTAGCTAATCAGCTTCAAATGAACCTCGCACACTAGTGCATGATCCAAAATTGATTTGCAACGCTGTGATTGAGCTACGCAGAAGCAAACTCGAGGGCATCTTCCTCTCTGTTTATCAGACATTCCTTCATAGCCAGACATCCGTGTGAGTCTAAAATTGTGGTGTGTATTCCCATCTCAAGTACCGGCCTCGTCAATCTTAAGATGGTACCATTTCTGCACTAGGTTTCATATTTCATGCAGGTGAATAGATAATGTATATCTCACTCATTCCCGATGCCATAAAGGCATTCAATTTAAGTTGTCAGGAAAATACGCTTGAGTAAATCAGCTGAACATGGATTAACTTAATAAAGCTAATCTTTGAACCTAGAATTAGCCATCCTCCACGAAACTCTACTATTTCATCTCCTGATTCTGCTCCTGCTTCCACTCACTTTACGCACATGTTCACCGATTCACACACCCTACGGATGCACACCTACAGCAGACGCTCCTTTCCAATTTAAAAAACATCAGCCGACATTGATTGTGGTAGCCAGCTTTACTGTATCAATCGCCAAATCGGTGTTGATGGCCCTAAGGAGAGATGGCTGCTAACACTGTTGCAATATCAGTAGTTGAACATGATGTGCTGTTGATGATCCGTTAATGAAAGGTGGTATGTACAAGCGTATGTGTGCATTATGAAAGGGTGTTGTGGGTAGGCCAAAATAAAATAGATGTTAGCGTGAATAGGGAGACAATGAAGTGGATTTCGTGGGTGCAAGGGAGACAATTAAGTAAAACTTCATATTCGACTGAGCTGCGTATTTATTGCTTACAGTATAAGGACGTAGTTAAGGGGAGGGGGAAATGGTTAAGAACGTGAACATGATCAAATCGGAAGGCCATCGCCTTGGGCTTCCTGAGAATGGTCTATTGCATTGCCTCAAATAAGCGTCTTCTTTATTTTGTTTCATCTGCTACTAACTAACGCGTAAAACTGCCTAAGCACTCCAACACTCTCATAAATGATATACACACATGCGCATAGCCAGATGGAATTCTTCATCACTAGATGAAGCATCATCTCAAAACCGGGCATTCTATTTGAAGTTGATATTATCTTCTGTGATCTGACAGTGCAAACCACTCCATTTTTGGATAATATGTCCCGATTCAGCTGATTGCAACTCGATAAAGTCGCCTCTCTCTCTGGCCCTCTCTTTCAAATTAGATGCCGAGGTTGATTCCCGAATCAATGTGTTATTGAGTCGGAGTATCCAATGCCACCTGCTCTACACCACAAACACAACACACAATCTTCAATTAAACACCTAGCCTTCAGATGGCAGACCCTCTATCATGCAGCTTGGATTCCCAGTTCACAGCAATGCACCCAGCCGAAATAGGTTTAGCAGCTTTGATAGCTGCAACAGTCACGAATGGAAAGGGTGGCACTGAAGAGGTCCGTGGAAAACGTTAATGGTGTTGAAATCGTAATACAAACAAAATGGACGAGGCCACTTAAATGCAATCCTCACTAAGCCACAGCAGATGTTAAACATCACTTTGAGATCTTTCTTCGTCCAATCCTTCTATTCCAAAATCGTCGTCAAAATTGATGTAGCCGTAGAAAACCTCTCAACGAATGTACCCTATTAACAGCACTGCTACTCAGGTTCAGTCCACTTTTGCCGGAATTATCTTTGATTCGCATGCCTTAGACCAAATCAAAAAAAAACATGATGAATATACAGCTTGACATGGAGCGTTATGTCAATCAATCAATCTAGGCTGCAATAGATGAAAGGATGTAGGGACGTATAGATGGATGGAAAGAATGGGTTGATTGGTGGATGGATGAATGGTTGGATAAACAATTATGTTGATGCATACGTGGGGAGATATAAATAAAAATGCGAATGAACTGCAACGTTTTGTTGTCAAAGAAAAGAGAGTATCTTTCGATTGATCGAATATCAGTCAGACAAAGATTAATTTTGCAGATGATAGACTGCGTATACAAACGCAAAATAGTGAAATACTGGGAATGTTTAAATTGTACTTATGTGGCGTTTATTCACGAATACCTATAAATAGGTGTATTTGCAATGACACAGATAACAATCAAGCTCCGTGTAAAAATGAATAAACTGCTGAAGAGCATTGAGGCCATAACGAAAGAAATCAGGAAGAGGCGAAAGTAAGCGGATGCCGCTGCAAAGCCGGTGGATACGACCAACCCTATTGCGTCGATTTCGACTTCAACCTTGAATGGAGTAAAGTCAGAGAAGACGATGGGAGATTTCGAAGTGCGGCGAAGGACATCAGGAGAGTTTGCAAAGCCGCTTGACAAGATCACTCTTACTGCGTCGACTTCGCCTTCGGCTTTGAAATCGCCTTAACGATTGGAGAACGAGCAGGAGAAGGTGGAGAAGAGGAAGGGAACTATAGAAGCGATAGTTCAATGTCTGAAGGAAATCGATGAGGAGATATCGAGGTCCGATCTGCCTAAGCCGTTGAACTACAATACTCGTTTTCATTACCGTCGCGGTAATCTGCCCTACCTCAATCCATATCACCGTAATATAAGAAGCGACCCCTATCGATATAGACGTGAGATTGGTGAGACGGCGAAGGATAAAAAGAATAAGTATAAGTGGATGCGCTATGCTATTTAGGGCTCTAGTTATGCGTACACTGCTTTTACTTCTTCCAGCTCTTCGTCCTCCACTTGACCTTCTCTTAGCCCTTTTGCCTCTAAAATGCTTTGAACGTCAAGGAAGGCGCAAATTAATGTCTAGAAAAGCGGACAGATGTGAGTGTAGGATTTGTCAGCCATTCTGGAGATGACTGCACGCTATAAAATGCGAGAAAGGTTAATGGAGTATTCTCGTCAAACTAGTGCTTCTATTTCCTGTCGAATCCCTCCGGCACTAAAGCGGCTTTGGCTGTCTTAGTTTTCTTAGTAGTATCAGGTTAGGCTGATATAAAAGGCACCGAATGTGGAAAAAAAAGGTGACAAGACGAGTGAGGTGACAAAGCGATGGTAGTTAGAAAGTAACGCTAGAGTAACGCTTCACTTGTACTCCGGCAACGGCCACTTTAGTACACGTAAGCAGATAAAATGCTGTCACCGTTGAAAATATTTCTAACTGAGCTAACAACAACAGCCTTCTCATGGCCCCCATTCAATAGCATCGCAATAGTCGATGCTTTCCTACCAGTCATGAATAAAATTGGAGACTCAAGCCCTTCAATTGGGAGGACTGGTACATGTGTAGTTCCCTCAGCACATATCCAACGTAGTGATTGCTGCCTTGAAGGGACTCAAACTCAAATATCTATGACATTTTCAGTTCGGTAATCATTCATTGTCTGGAATAAATCACCCATTTATTGTGAGAAATGAGATGCAGAACTGCACTACTATGAATGAGATTTTTATTCTTCCCCACCCTTTGGGGCAGGTCCCAAGGACTTATTTGGGTTTACAACAGAAATATAATAAAGTTGCATACCAAAGCATTGAATACTTATTTGAGTTTAATAACCCGCTGGTCTAATCTCGGCCTGGTTGCGTGGCGCAATAGCATGCAGTTCTTCTGCTGCATCTCAGGCTGCATCTCTCAGGAAGGATGAAATACACATCTGCTCCATCACGTATGGGAAGAACTCTATGGATGAGATATACCAGCGCAAGCGCCAAGACCGTGCTTCATATGCAACAATGTTCGAATCGTGGCGAAAATCGCCTGTGTATTAAAGTAGAATAAATGAAAGTGAACGAAATCGAGTCACTAATATAGTCCAAATTAAACTCATTAGTGCAATAGATAGAAACCACGAGAAGGTTGACTTTTTTTTGATGAACGAAAGGCTAAAAGGCTTAGAAGAACCATTCAAATGCTTGAGCCTGGATTGATGCTGAAAATATAAGTTTCTACAAGCGCAAAGGTTCGCAGACAGATCCTGCAAACTATAGATCAATCTTCCTTCTAGATGCATTGGGTAAGTTATATGCATCTATTCTGTGCCAACGTTCGAAGCACCACCTTGCCGAACTACCCTCAAGAACCCAATTTGGATTTTGCGAAGGAATATCAACTGAACGGGCTATACTTGGAGTGGACGGAGTAATAAAATCTAACCTAGTCAGGGCAAATAGGCGCCCAACTTGATAACAAAAATTTTTGCGCTCTACGCATCCCATTAACACCCTGAAAGCAACTCTGGTTGGTATTTTGTCCACCCTGCAGTCACTTGTGGACTATCTGCTATTGTCTTGAGAGAAATAGATAAAAATCGACTGCAAGCAGTACAGAATACGGCTCGACGTATGATATATGGATTGGGATATTATGATAAAGAATCGACTGACCATGTGTGGTCTTCAACTTCCATACCTTCCGCTGCAATGTTGCTAACGATGCAGCCACCATTTCGCTATTCCTTCCACCATGTTGGGCAAGTCTTAAAGATCTATTAAGAGTACAACGGAAATGCAATCACTTTTACAGCAGCTAAACAATTGCAGATAGCACAAAACTGTTAAATTAACGTCTTCGTTTCCCTGGATATTTCTCGGAATGGTTTCATGGTGCAGTAAAATTTTATAATTCTATTACATTTCATTCTTCTTCTGTATATACTGCAGTCTAGTTCTTTCTCCTTTTCTGTCAGCTTCACATTTTCTATAATTCCGACCGGAGGCTGACAGATTCTACATCAATCCATACCGCCGAAATGTAAGAAAAGATCCCTATCGATGTAGGCGTGAGATAAAGGAGACGGAAGATAATAAAAAGGATTAACATAAGAGGGTGTCCCCTGCTATATGGGGCTCTAGTTTCACATCCACTGCTTTTACTTCTCCCAGCTCTTTGCTTTCCACTTGACCTTCTCTTAGAACTTTTGCCTCTACGTCATATCAGCAAAAACTGCATCTGGAATGACGGCCACCTGATCAACAACACTAGTAACGCGTTCCGTGGCACTCTTCAGGGCCAACCTTTCCATGCCTGATTGTTGCAGTTCTGTGAGTCCGACTACCAGATCACGTTGGACGGTTGACATGGTTTGGAAGAGTCTACTCTCTCGAAGGTGTACTATTGTGCACGAATCTGAATAAGGAACTGATAGTGCACAGCAGAATTCTTTCTGACACAGATCATGGCCAATTGTGATGAAACGCTACTTTCTGATTAATGACTACAAACGCTGAATGAATCCCTACGTAGGGCAGGCATCAGAATACTAAAGGCTCAATTAACACTCAAACAATAGTTGGGCATAGTGGACAGATTTTAGTACAAATTAAACGCAATGTTGACAATCTGGTATGACAATAGCTGTTTCTATGTGTTTGATCCAAAGACGTCAATTTAAGTCTAGTGGCTCTACCAACCACAAATGTCACCTTAACCCTGAACAGGGAACATAACACAGCAACTGCAGCAGCAGCTCTATTGGTAGGTTTATCTACTGCGGATTTAGCTGGTTTCTTCATGCTGGCAACGCTTAAGATACAGCAAGGAGTGTTCTAAGCTTAGTCTAGCGTTGAAATGCTTTGACCATCAAAAAAGGTGTATATGAATGTCTAAAAGGCGTTAAAGGCCGTAAGTGTAGGATTTATTAGTCATTCCTGTGTTGGTTGCAGGCTAAAAGAATACGATAAAAGGATAATGGAGCATTCTAGTCAGGTTGGTGCCTTTATTTCTAATTAACTTCTTCTGAGACTAAAGTCACTTTGACTGCCTTAGTACTCTAAGTAGTATCAAGTTAGGCTGATAAGAAGCCATCGAATGTGGTTAATAAGTTGACAAAGGTGGAGAAAATGACAAAGCGGAGGTGGTTAGAGCGTAACGCAATCTTCACCTATAAGGTAGTGCTTCACTTTTACTCCGGCAACGGCATCTCCAAAACACATAAGCAGATAAATGTTGTCACTAGTGAAAATATTACTAACTAAGCAAACTTATGTTTAACTTGTATTGAAATGCCCGGATTGGTGGATTTCTTCCATAAAAGCAATGCCATCCTAAATATCAAAATAAAACATGGCACCAGCCATTCGCATGTTGGCGTGATAACGTTTTGATTGGAATGAGTAAGCGCTCGACTATGTCCGGCTTAGTTAATTTATTTTATTTGTTTACTCTTCACCCATTAAGTCAGGTTCCAAGTACGTTTTGGGGCAGCAAGAGAAGTGCAAAAAGCTTTTGCAACAAGTGGCAAACAACAGTTAACAGAGACAGTAAAAGAATTTACCAACATTTCGCTTCTCTGGTCACTTCTCTGGCATGGTTTCAAGGTACAGGTAGCTATTTAACCTTCGCAATGGCACCTCGTTCGTCCTCGAAATCGTTAATGCAGACAATCCTCATAGCTCATCCAGAAGTCCTTCACATTTCTGGCAAAGTTATTGTTTATTGCTACAGCGAATAAAACCATTTGAAGGAGGATAAAATGACGAAGCTGCGGCTGCTAGGCTGGTTGACAATATCGCTTTTGTTGCTTCTACTTCGACATTGAGCTATGACAAGAATGAGCAGATGAAGGAAAACTTAAAAGAATGGCGAACGAAATTCGCCATTGTTACAACTTTGCGAAGTGATCTTCGCGCAGTGAAGAGTAAGAGGTGCCGAAGCGAATCGCGAAGGCATGGTAAGAAGACAGCTGATGATGCAAAGAGGGATTGGAGAATCCCTTCTAAAACATTATTTTAGACTCTGAATATTGAAGGTTATGAAAAGGCTAAGGGTGTTAAAAAAGAGATGAGGAGTTAGAGCGTTTGAATCGAATCTAGTCAGTTCTCTCCCACATTCACTTAATTTCAACTTTTGAAAGTCAGCGTTTTGTAAATTACTAACATCTGTCCGTTTATCCATCATTCCTTCCATTCGACTATCTATATATGAATGAAGGTTGTGCACGCAACCATTTATTGGCTGTGAGCTTGTTTATTTATTCAGAATTTGATTCGAAATGACAAAGTGGTTGTTTTAAATGCACGTTCCAACTCTGCGTTTCTATCCCTGCAGAATGATAACTGAGTGAGTCCTTCCTGTTGAATGTCAACGGAAAATGGGTGTGGAAATGCGTTTCCAAGCTCATAAATGCTCGACCATGTGGGCATAAAACTGCAGTTGAATTGTACACAGTAGAGGGAAGTTAAAATGTTTTGGAATAAATCAGTCATAGCATCAGTTTCAAGAGAGATAATAAACAGGTGAGAGGATTGCTTTTCCACTATTTCATATACGCTAAAGCGGAGTTAAATAAAGATACCATCACGTTCTCCGAGTACGATAAGCGCAAAACCGTCACCTGCGCACTCAACCGCCAAGGCCGTATTTCCTGCACTTCGATTCGCCAAGAAAGACCACTTTTGCGTCTTTCAGCCAGCTTTGAATAAAGGCTACAATCCTCCAACCATTTCCAGTTTACTCTCTTCTCTCTCTTCTAACTCTCTCTGTTCTATTACTACCTTGCCTATGGCCACATAACTGCGACTATCGATAGGTTAAGCTATTGCAAATTGAGCTAGTCCCTTCATGCTGGTGCATTCATCGTAGAATTCTAGGTAGCAATTATGATCAGCAAGGAGTGGTCTAACCTTAGACTAATGTTGAAATGCTTTGACCATCGACGGGTGTAAGTGTAGGATTCGTCTGTCATTCTGGTGTAGGTTGTAGGTTATAAGAATGCGACAAACGGATAATTGAACATTCTCGTCAGGTTGTTGTCTTTATTTCTTGTCAACTCTATCAGGCGCTAAGTTCACTGTGACTGCTTAGGCTCTATGAGTAATATCAGGCTAGGCTGACAAGAAGTCATCGAAGATAGAAAATTAGGTGACGAAAACAGGAAAGGCGACAAAACGGAGGGGTTCGAGCAATATGAAATCTCTTCGAAGAATATATCAACGATGAATTCCTTCATGAATGCCATCTTCGGAAGCTTCGCTAAATAATCAACCGGAATGTCTCACCACAACTAGAAATCGACCATCATGAGTTAAGAGATTCAGACAGATGGCGTTGTGTCTGCTACTGCTAATACTGCTTAAACAATTATTGATATTGCAACAATGTCAGCAGTCCTCTCTCTTTAGGACCATCAAAATCAAATCGGTGATTGATACAGTACAGATGGCTACCTCAATCAATGTCGACTGATGTCTTCTGGATTGGGCAGGGGACTCTGCCGTAGGTATACTGTGAGTAGGACTGCTCTCAATACTGTTCAGCCGTTAATTTTATTTCTATTCGTCTCCACCCTCTAGGGTAAGTCCCAATGACATAGCTTTTATAGCGATTAAGCACAACAGTTAAGGCAGAACACAGTTAAAAAGTTTGTTGACGTCTTCGGCTGTGTAATCTATACTCTGGCGTGGCCTCGTCGTACAGGTAGAAGTTCAGCTTCGTCGTGACGCCTCGTCCGTCTTCATCCATCTTAGTGTCTCCTACCAAAAATCTTCCAAAGATCTGAAGGAGACTCCATTCATTGCAACATGCACGCGCACTCCACATTCTAGTTTGAGACCATGAATCCGGTTATTCACCTCGTGCCTCGTGTTTCAAGCTGTAAGAAGTTGTACTTCTGTTGGCATAATCTAATTTTATACGTTCGGAGGGTGATAAGTCCTAACCGGCCGCCCCTCTCATTGGACCCCAGAGTTACTCCTGGGGTTGCCGGTGGCAACTATGAGGAGATTAAGAGTAGGTTTGACCACCTCAGCTGCTGATAAGATTTCTGCGGCTACATCTATGTAGACTTTGATTTCGGAATAAGAGGATTGGACGAAGAAAGATCTCGAAGCGATGGTTTAACATCTTAAGGTAATGGATGAATAGATAAAGAATTCGAATCTGCTCCAGCCATGAATATTTTGTGCGTTTTCTTCCATGTATAGAGCTCAAGGCAGGAATCTGAATAAGTAACCGATGGCGCGCAGCAGAAATCTTTCTGACATGGATCATGCCCAATAGAGATGAAATGCTTTTTCTGATTGATGACCACAAACGCTAGATGAATACCTTTGTAGGGCAGACATCAGAGGATTAAAAGCCAAATCAAGTTGATTAAGGGTTAAATTAACACTCAGGCAATAGTTAGGTATACTGGACAGATTTTAGTACAAATAAAACGCAATGCTTACAATCTTGTATGATAATGGCTGTTTTTACGTGTTAAATCCTAAGTCGTCTAGTTAAAGTTAGTGGCACTATCAACCACGCCTCTTTTTTCCACCCTAAACAGAGAACATAACACAGCAGCTGCAGAGATTATTACTGCGATTCACGACGTGTGATTGAACAACTTCTGCCCCACTCTTCTCATTCCCCACAACTAGTTTTCTCCTACCCATTCTTCACCCAATCCAAGCCCGCACTTGTCGTCTAGATGCACTGTGAGTTTCGCGAGAGGTGTTGAGATGCAGCAAGAACAAAGCGTGCAACTTTTTTAGATACTGTGACATCTCTATTTATCGTCATCATCAGCATCATCGAAAATAAATAATTAAGGAAACCTCGGTGGGATGCGGTAGTGTCTGCGTACTTGGAGTGCATTTGAGTGAAAGAAAGAATGGATAAATATAAAAAAAATTATTGAATGAATAGGTGAAAATGCTGAAAAACGCACTGTTTTTAAAAAATTTATTTCTGAGAATTATTCTTGCCAACAAACCGATCCCGAATTCAATATATCATACGTCCTTGCAAGTGAGCATCGATTAATGCGACACCATTGAATTGGGAAGTCTTCCAGTGACTGAGCAATATTTGAATTGTCGTTATGTGACATCTGCTCACGAATGCTTATAAATAGGTGTGTTTGCAATGACACAGATAACAAAGAAGGAATGTCTGATAAACAGACTAAGAGATATTCTCGAGTTGGCTTCGTTGCAATTCAGTTCCGGATCATGCACTAGTGGGCGAGGTTCGTTTGAACCTGTTTGGGTGGCCTCCTCAACTGAGATTTCTTCTGCACTTTCTCCCAGACGTTCATTGATTACCTGGTGCAAATTCGTTTCGGCTCAACTGCGGCGCACTATCCGGCTGGAAAGTGCAATCACAGTGACACCATTTTATCATTACACTGACTTGCTGATAAATTATCTGTTCTGATCTCGCAGTGTATATGAACTAGTTAGCTAGGTTCGATGGCACTTAATGGTCCATTAGATCACGTATGGCCCGTTGAAAAGCAAATCGCTCAACAGGTACGAACCTCACTCACTCGAAACTAATCTTGCATTTCAAACCACGGCAATATCGATGCGGCTAACGATCATCCAGGCCCCCAACAAAACAGTCAAATCTTTAGTCATTCAGTCTTTTGGCCGTGTTTTAAGTACCAAAGTCTGTGTTGATCGTGAGACGGGAGCAAGTGTAAGAGAGTAGAGAGCGTTCAAATCAGTAACAGCGCTAGCTCTGCAATAGCCGATTTCGTTGCTGTCGTGATAATCAACTCTACTTCAGAAACTTGTGCACACGCGCCAGATACGTTCTTTATAGCTAACTAGTTCATATACACTGCGAGATCAGAACAGATAATTTATCAGCAAGTCAGTGTAATGATAAAATGGTGTCACTGTGATTGCACTTTCCAGCCGGATAGTGCGCCGCAGTTGAGCCGAAACGAATTTGCACCAGGTAATCAATGAACGTCTGGGAGAAAGTGCAGAAGAAATCTCAGTTGAGGAGGCCACCCAAACAGGTTCAAACGAACCTCGCCCACTAGTGCATGATCCGGAACTGAATTGCAACGAAGCCAACTCGAGAATATCTCTTAGTCTGTTTATCAGACATTCCTTCTTTGTTATCTGTGTCATTGCAAACACACCTATTTATAAGCATTCGTGAGCAGATGTCACATAACGACAATTCAAACATTCTCAGTTGTTCACTATATCGCTGTTGTCAATGCAATCTCTTGTTCGCAAAATTAATCTCTGTCTGACTAATATTTTATCATCCGAAAGCTACTCTCTTTTCTCTGACATTAAAGCGTTGCAGTTCATTTGCATTTACAATAATATCTCCCCCCACATTCATCAATCTAATTGTCCATCTGCCTATTAATCCAACCGTTCTTTTCATATATCCATCCATCCATCCATCCTCCCTTCCATCTATTGCAGCATAGATCGATCGCTTGAAAAAGTGCCCCACGCTAAGTTGTTTATTCTTTAAGGTTGTTTTAATTTGGTCTAAGGGACGCAGATTGAAAATGATTTAATTAAAAGCGGAAAGAACCCGAGTAGCAGTGCTGTTAGTACGGTGCAGTTGTTGATTTATTTCATTCCTATTCACCCTTTAGGGCAAGTCCCAAGGACTTATTGGGGGTACAACAGAAATGCAATAAAGTTACATGTTATAGCATAGAGCAGTCATTTGACGTTTATCGACACGCTTTTCATTTCTCGGCATGGTTACGTGGCGCAATAAATTTCAGTTATTCTGCTGCTTCTCATGGAGTACCTGGGATAGAGGGAGTTTTTGTTGCTTCCTATCTTCCACTCTATCGTTTGTCTCATTTAAATTCTGCTTTTCTGCTTGTTTTAGCTTAGTTTGATTCTTTCCTCTTTTCTGTTAATTTTTCCCTTTCTTCAATTGCGACCGAAGGGTGACAGTTCCTAATATGTCTTTCTAGCCAGTCTTGAGTCTTGTATCTTTCAAATCAGTCAGTAAGAGGGCACTCTGGACTCTGATCCAATATTCCTTCAGTTGTATGGTTGTCTTCTCCATGATCTCGTCTTACGTGCATTTGCATATCCCTTATTCTGGTGAAGGATCTTTGGCAGTTTGCGCTGGTACAGACAATATCACGTTTTCTTTCTCCTATCAGTCTAAGTGTATAATTTTTGTCTCGAATTAGAGGGCTTTCCTTTGGATATGGTAGCTATGAATCTGAATGTACTTGCCATATTTCTTTCGCGTCCTTAATTAATTGAAGCATCCAGTTCCTTGTATGTAAAGCTTTCTTTGTTTTGGATTTTTTAATGTATCTGTCAAGTATGGAGAGTATCAGGCTATCTTTGTTCATTTTCAGGCTCTTCCATTGGTTCAACCAATTCGCCTGTATAAGACTTGCCAGATTAGCATTTGGAGTTCCTTTCGTAGTTCCTCGATAGTTTTAGCTCTTCGCGAATACAGTCCAAGTATCATAGGGCGAACCGTGTACTATGTTGCTTTAAATTGATTGTTATATTTTACTCTCAAGACATTTGTAGACGATCCATAGTTGATTGCAGGATCGACGAAAGTTCCTACTAGATATGCTTTAAGGGTGTGTTTTTGAGACTTCTTGGGAACGGAAATAGTCGTAGTGCTATTACTTGCCTTTGTGCCCTGGCTAGGTTTGCTTTTATTGCTCCGTCTGGCTCTTAAGTGCGAAGCACCTCAAAATGGCGTTCCTGCTGCTTCAAGAGGAATTGATCCTCACTATCTCCAATTTTAAAACCAGAAGGCTTTTATCACTGCGATTTGCAATCCATATTTATGCATCGTTTTCGCCAACTGCTCTATTAATCTGACAGTTGCAATTTATCTGGCGCAATAAGACAAAGGTCATCGGCGTATTTTAAATGATATAGCTGCCACCTTTGCCCGATTGATCGATCATCTGAACTGCACTCCCCTTGAGTTAGGAGAAGGCTTCATCCAATATGAGTTGGAAGATCAGGTTGAATAGAAGTGGGCCCTATTTTGAGCCTTGTCTCACAAAACGTTCTATCTCAAAGTAGTCTCTTGTTTCCCTCGGTTTTCACTTCGATGCGTCCATCAAGGACTTTACCGAGTGGATCATTTGCCAAGAGCAGTCTAGATCTATCATTGCAGCTCTAGGCAGCGAGTCAAAGGCCTTTTCCAGGTCGACAAACACTAGCACTATTTTCTGCCTTTTGGTCCACAGCTTTCTGTATACTCTTTCCTACTCCATGTATAGACTTATCGGTTGATTTTCCTTCACAGTATCCAAATTGGCTTCTTGAGAGTGGTTTGTCAAGATGTTGCTTCAAAAAGGACGATTAATTTATAGTTTGCAGGATCTGTCTGCGAAAATTAGCGCTTTTGCGATATATAGGAGTAGTCCCATTATAGAAACCATTGAAAATTTTTTGAAGGTACGCACGTAGACACTGATTGTCCCATTTCAGTATCTCAGATCTATTTCAATTTTCGCCGGAATTTAATTGGTTTCAATCTATTTTTAGCTATCTCGAGCTTCTCCATTGAAATAGACGCGTCTCTTGGTAGATGTGCATAGTTTAAAGTTCATTCAGTGGTTCTTTACTTAAACAGTTCCCGGTAGTGTACGACCAGATCTTTTGGTCTAACTAGTCTGCTGTTAGTTTGTGTGTTCTATGAAGAGTTTTTCTTTATTTTGTCATTCAGCAGCATGAAAGCTTTGCGAGTTTGAATCTCTTCGTGATATACAGGAACTTTGTTTAGGGAAAGGGAGAAATAAACAAAGAAGAGGGAGCAATCAGACTGAATTAGAAAAGCAAAAAAGCATATATCTATTCTTAATATATATAAAACGCATTTGAGCTATTATACACTCCTCAGCTTTCTTGCTCATATGATAAACCAAGCATCAACTACAGTCCTCCTAGCACGGCATCTACGTTTCCAAGCGATGTAGAGAAAAGGAGGTTTATTGGAGAGGGTTAAAAACAATAAGAGAGAACAACGTATACCAAACAATGCACGAATAAATTACTTATAGTTGTTCAGTGCCAGTTGTCAAATTTGTGAAATTCCTCTTGAATTATGAACGAATTTTCAGTCATGCAAGACCATTAGTAACTTCAGGGTGGACACAGAATCTACTGTCGTTTATGACAAGATTGCCTAGGGTCGAACTACACGGGAATCTCTTGCAATCTCCTTTGTGGCAAAGAGCAGCAAGTAAAAACCCACAGCAATAAACTAACCTTAATTACACCTAAGTAGGAACAGAACTTCAAGTTAAACAGAAAATAGGAGGAAAGTTAACTAAAGGAATTGCAGAATTTGCAAGAGCAAATCCTTTAGCGATTATCTTGTTGAAATAGATCGGTCGAGAGTATCTAGTGATCAAAGTGCTCCAAATATTTTGTTATTTAAATTAAGCAATTTTTTCCAGCGTTTCTGCAATCGATTGAAAATATACTCGGCGCGAGAGGTTGAAAGCATCCCTATCGGTCAGACTCGCATTAACATAATAGCTGTGATTGCGCAACTGATCAGGGAAGAAAAAAATTGGTTGGGAATGCAATACCAACGTAAAACAATGCAGAACGTACTTTGGACCTTTGAGTCGGATAACTACGGAACGGTGAACATTGAAGCATTATAACCGCAAAATGGAAATTAAAATTATGATTATCATGCGAATAGATGTTTCTTTAAACTTGAGTTAATAGCAGAGCACAGACATTGATGAAAGCTAATAATCCGAGGCATGAATAAAATGGAAAAAAAATGCTGTTCTCTTAGACGCTGAGCAGGATTGTCCTAATTTCATACAAGAATGAACTTGTTATGATGCATACAGATGCATAATAATGTGATGAAATGAACTGGGTACTCCTTAAAAGACATTAAAGCAGATACATTATAATGCATAAAACGTAAAAACAGCATCAAAGGCTACCAGATTGTTGTAGTTTGAAAGGTAATCGGTGATGTGTCAGGATGCACTTTCCGCAAAATATAGTCGAGAAGATCTTCTAACCTTTACGCTTATGCCAGTATTAAATGACACCATATTCCAGGTAAGGCAAATGTGATTGCCATAATAGTATTGCACAAGCGGTGTTGAGGAAAGAAGATAGACCCTTCGCAATTTGAAATAAACAGGACGTTTAATCCCACATTCAGATAAGTTGGCACAAGAAGCCAAAGAAACAGGTGGGTAACCCAATAACGCAGAGGCAATGGCTGCTTATCCATGAATTCATTATAAGTGAGGTCAAATATTCTGCAGAAGCTCTTGAGACATTAAAGGTGGAAGATTTGGATTTTGCTGGAGCAGCGAAATGGAAAATATATAGGAGAATAATGACCTGGATAAAGATGGGGCGAATTGAAATCTACTAAAAACGTTTATGAAAGCACCAATAAAATGAAAGGCAGAATCCAATGATGAGAAATTTGAGCCTCATAGGTATGCCAATATGCGTCTGCACATAAGCCAAAAACCTGATTCCTCAGGAAAACATTCCTACATATGTCATGCATGCAGTTATCAAACTGAGCGATCAAAGTAAGTGAATGATCCATTAAAGTCGTAAGTATCATCACACAATGGAGGAAGAGTGCAGCTTAATGCTGAACACCACAATCGTATCTGCTTACACTCTTTTTATTGCTAGAGGCTTTAATTATAGTAGAAATACTCAATGCAAACTCAAGTATATATAACCAAAGCGCATGTGGACACACAAAAACATGCGTACTTACGTGCAAAAATGCATATGCACAAGTAGAGCGTTTCACAATAACAAAAATCACCGATTAAACAACCACTGGATCAATCAGAATCACCATCTAAGCTACTCATGACAGTAAACACTTTGATAAAGGATAATAAAAAGACTCAGCTTATGCAAAACAAGATAAAGAACTGGTTAACCTAGGTATTGCAGTGGTGCTGTATTATTAATAATATTTCAATTTTTTTTATCGCAATCAGTTGAAAAAACTAAATCTATGACTTTGTGCTGATTACGTTGCGGTTAACTTAACATTTTATCTAGAAATGATGGTTCAATGGAGAACACGTATCCATTATTTGGTTGTCTTCCGCAAATGTGTGTTGATAAAATAATGTTGCAAATCGGTTGAAAATTGTTTATAGAAGGAGTGTGGGTATAAATTCGTTGCTATTTCGATGCATTTGAAAAACAATTAACTGGCGACTTAGCTGATTTGCCATAAAAAGGCTCACCAATGTCCTGCAGGAAATTCATGCTAGCAACGCCTTTGTTTACGAATAGGTGTAATTCATCTCATTCATTTGCTACAACATATTGAGTCAACAAAATTTTCAAATGAAGGCTGATAGGGAAATCCGCGAAACTAAATTGGCAGGGCGTACCTAGTGAGATGGTGTAAGTCACTTTTGTTATTTTTAACTTTTGTCAATGCTTGAATGAATTATATATAAATTTACTCGTTCCCAAGATTTGCACAAATTTTTACTTTATTTACATGCTGACAACGTTCGTACCGTAAGAATGCATAGCATGAGCAAGCAGATGGTTGAAAAACTGTAAAATAAAACGCTTTTGAATGTCGAGATCAACACATGCACTTGCTTTAATATATTCACAATGGCTAAATTTAGTGTGCTATGGGAGCCTAGATTCAAAATACACAATGACTCGCAACGACTAAAAAACATGCGATTGCTTGAAATAGCGCACACAGGAAGGCTGTTTTTCAACTTACAATCCAATGCAAAATCTGCGTGCAATAATGATTAATGAATAATCATGAGTTGCTATATTAAACTATTATGTGGCTCTTTTGAAAATTTGATAGAAGCTTTGTTCTAAAAAGCTGAAGTTTAAATTTTGATACTGAAAACTTCTAGCAAATGTTCTCATGCACACATCATGCTTTGCAATGACTTAAAGCATATATGCTTAGGCCAAATTCATATTCAGTCAAAAAATTATTCGTTGTGCACTCTTATAAAAATATCAACTTGACACAGGGTAAACCTAACTAAATATATTTTAATCAAGGGTCACATATGTAGCCTGCCGAAATGTCGAATTATGTGTATTTTGGTACTGCTCGATGAGAGAAATGTGCATTCATTTCATTCATGGCGTCTGTTGATACGGTGCTACCTGCCTCAGAACTGGCGACAATCACGTTAAATTGAAAATCGATTTTAGTGCACGTCTCATCTTGACCTTTGAAATGAGCATGAATGAGCCTAACGACGTGTCCCAACAAAACATGTTCTACAAAATTACGTAAGACATGCTTAAAAACTGTGCAGTCATTTGATGCAAAATAAAAGAGTGCGATGGTTAAGATGGCGGAGCTGATACTGAGAAGTAATTAGTAGATGTGAGACCAAAAGGCAGAAATTGGATGGTAAGTGTGACACTGTGTGAGGTCAGCCTTATAGCTGGGCGCGGTAGCGCGTCTTTACTCCAGCAGAGGCCGGGTGGTGGAAGCCCTCCTTGCTGTCAACTAGCAACCGCGTAATTGCGAGTTTGGTCGAGCGAGGAGCCCAAAAATTGTGTACCCAAAGGGATTGCGGAAACTCCAACCTCTTTATTTCTTCCTTCGTTAGTGGACACATTTCATTCTCCTGCCATTTGGCGGTTATTCTTTCGGCTCTTTGACTTCAACCAGACTCCAATTAATTATACATAAAATAAATCCTCCATTTTCAATCCACACCTAAAACTTATTTTCCCACTGGATCTTCAATTGCCCCATGCATCGATTGTCATTTCTTTCGGCTAACAAATTAAAGAAATTGGATTTTGCTTACGATTTGGACAAATATGGCACAAAAATGGAATGCGCCTTTTTACTTTTTAATAATTTTGGTAAACGTTCCATTGACTTAGTTCGGTAAATAAAGGCTTTTGTCATCAACATGAGTCTTTTTTGCTATCATTCGACTACTGTTCTTTATTTTCGCCAGTTTTCAATAACATATCAAAATACGCATACAAATGCATGTCGGATTCACAGCAAGATACAAGCTTTGGGTTGGCAAAACCAATTGACACGCAATTGCTTTTTAACATCACACAAAGTGCTGTCCAGGTGTATTGAAGCACTACATGCTCTGATATACTGTTCAAGCATTGCTGTTGAGAGACAAAATTCCTATAGCTATATGACTTCATAAAATATCACCCTCTTGCCTTCAACAAGCACCTGCAGTTGAATGGTTGCTGTTTTGTCAGGTGATTATAATAACAGTAAAATAACTCAAAGCTTATTGACTCTCATCGCTATAACGTATCTATCACCTTGAAATAATGCTTTGATATAGCGAAACATTGGCAAACTAACAGAATATCTTTCCATCGTAAATGATCGTGACCTTCAAAGATATGCGCTAAAAACGGAACTGTAGAATAGTGGACAGCTCAAGCTTACATTGCAATGCAACTCAAAACTTGGTGAAGCTATTTCTCGACTTTTGCCAATTTGCCTTTAACACCTCGATGGCATTATGCGAGACCATTTTGCTGAGAGGTTGACGAACACCATGAGCAATTATGTCATTGATCCGGGGAATAGGATAACTGGACTTCAAGCAGATAGAATGGCTCTTTTTTCGCTTTTGCAAGTACCTGTCTTCCCTCACATATTTTTGTATTCAAGAGGGATCACAATGGTATGATGCATGCCCATTTTGAGCAAAACGCAAGGAAGAATGTGGCCGTGAATATTGACATCGGTTGTAAAGGGACATTTCAATCAGTGTATGTACTCTGATTCCGATGGGCTTGCAATAACCCGCCCCCTTCTTGCCTGGAGATTTTCATTTTTGGAAAGCTACTTCTGCATAAGCACAATTATTAAAATTATTTCATGGACAACCCACTTGCTTTGAACAGGTGTGTGATCTCATTCCTCAATAAACATTATTTTAACTCCAATTTCTAATTGGCGTCCAAGTATCTTCCGTTTTCTTTAATAAAACTAGAAGTCGCAGTACTGAATTTTGCCATAAAAGAAGATAGGAAATGAATTATTGTTCAAAAGGCTACTGGAAGCGGAACGATGCCCGTCGGAAGACACCGGCTAGTACTCAGTATCCGAAGTAGCTTTGTTAAATGTGATTGCCATCTCGAACAATGATAGAAGTTTGTATTATTGCTGACTGCTAATGTTATGAATGAAAGTCCCCTATGGACATAGAAGGCCACTCAAACAGAACATGGCACAAAATGACGCATATAAGCCCCCATCAGAAGCGTAGTGAGGTTTTTAACCTATTTTGGATAGATGAGAATTCCTTTAAGGTAATCAAGCAATTGTTGGTCCATATATTGCATATTATCTGAGAAATCAACTTTCACAACCCATTATAAAGATTCACTTCATTTCAGCATAGCCTTCTAAAATTGTGTGATTTAGAGTTGTTTTTGTGCCTTGATCCTAATTTGATCGAATTTGCAAAAATCAATCTACAGCACCTACCTTGTCAGCAACGAAACAAAATTTAGAATAAACTTACAGCTGAGGTTATCCTTTATTCATGGAGTTTGCGACGATTTGCCGAGGGGCAGAAGATATGAGGGTAACTGCACGAATTCGAAACGATTATTCATAGATCTGTTTTCAATCGATTTGCTCCACAAGTAGAAAGCTTGTGATGACAATTTGCTAGCAGTAACATAACAAATACAATCCGAAATGAATCCTTGCAATAACAAGTAGAACTTCTGGAAAAATTTAAGCCATCAAGATAAGACAATCAATGCAGGCTTAACATTAGTAGGAACGTCTTTGAAATTCGCGAATAAGGGCTTCGTGTTGTTAAATAACGTTTCCTCAATTTTGTGTTGAACTTGCGCGACTCGTAAATATGTAGGACGTTCGGCTACCCAGAAAAGTGGAGGTAAGTACCAAAATGCACTATGACGAAAAGTGTTATCTGAGTTTCATACATGTTGCCCATCATTCGCGAATGCGCTTAGATTTGGCGCTATTAGATACACCTTGATCCTCTTTAAACATACCTTCTAATAGTCCAAGAAACATGCCTCACCACGAAATAACTCTACCATTAGCGCAACTCTTGCATAAAATCAGCCACAAGTTTAGAGTTATACGTATAGCTGCCCGGTGATGTAGAACTCCGAATTGCGCTGTGCTCAGGCTAAACAACGCGCGAGACATTTCACCCAATGCCAGGCCTGTTTTGATTTTCTTGATTTGTTGACTTACATTTTTCCAACATTTGTGCTTCGTATTATGACTATTTATTTCTGATTGTTTCTGTTCATGAAACCTAATTTACTGCCTTTCATTAGGATTAATTTTTTTTATGTTTCTTATATCAAATTAATGACAAGTTTTATCAACAGTGCACAATTTCGTAAATCAAGAGTTTGTTCCAGCTACTAGTTTCTCACATTATCATTTGTATCGTTAGAGTGCCAAAAAGTAGGAAATGGGCACCGAGGGTGAGTGCAAAAGAGACTAGCTAGACGTGGTGGCACACTTATGTAATCCGGTTTGCGAATTAGTTGTGGATGCTGGGCACAAACGCATGGTCCAACGGTGGTCCCTGCAATTCTATCTCTTTCGCCTTTGTTAGTAGCGGCCCCTGTTGATCTCCAACAATTTCTTAAGCTCTATGTCATTCTATTTTCCATTTTTACAGAATTTTTATACTGTTGGCAGAAATGAGTGTCATCTAATTGCTTTAAGGGTCTCGAAGTTCTTTCAAATGATTGCATTGCAATCTTGTGCAAGGTAAACAGAAAAAAAACTTGTGCTAAAGAAAACGGAAAAAGCTATGAAAAGGGAGGAAGCGGAGCTGCTACTGAGAGTTGGATGTGGTAAAATGTATGATTTTGGTGGTAGCGGCTAAAAGCGGTGGCGCACTTCTGTAGTCCAGAAACGAGGAAGCTGACTGGTATAGGCGTCGTCACAATGCTTATAAACTAGGCGAGAATGCCAAGCACGGTGACGTGACTAAGCATAGACCTCTGCAGTCGAAAGCTTTGCGCTACGTAGCTGCAAGAAAATAGCTCAGATTGCCTGTAACAGCCTCCATCCATTCCTTTATCCCCATTTTCTTCCTGTTTTTAATTCTTGCAACATTGTGATCCCTGTGCCTTTTAATTGTTCAACTGTCAACTCACCCGATCCCACTGTTGGCCAACTATTTTTCTTCTGACTGGCTTCTTTATTTTTCAATCCGCCTTGCTAAATTTTTTCCCTCGGGGCATTTTTGTCCTCGCAGCGATCGAGAAAAGCTAGTGCCTCGATACTGCAGCTTTGCATTGAAATGTAAGCTTTTGATCTATGCGTACGTGTTGCTCATCTTAAGCATAGCGCAATCTGTACCCAACATCACCGGTCAGATGTAGGTTTATCCTTTGGCTTGGAGCCGAATTCAGCCAAAGTTTATCTCGTGATGAGTCATTTTACACCGAATGCTATAAGGTGTTCCCGAACAGGATCGCAGTTTACTTAATCACAAAAATTTCAAAAGAAACCCTTGAACAATGCCTGACATATATTAAGTCTACTTGGGAGTGTCAATCACGAACGTGCATTTTCGATGGCTGCATTTAACTTTTGGAGAGACTAATGTCATTTCGATTCCACAGTCACAAGTTTTCAACTTTAAATCGGGGCAACTTTGTAAAAACCAAAAGGTGTCCTTATTTCCGCCCTTTTCAAAAAAAATTCTCCCCTGTATGAAACTTTTTTGAAATTTCCTTGACTTGTTACTTTCCAAAGCTATCCGGTGTTATCACGATTCGTTTCTGATCGTTTCAGTAAATTGAGTCAATCATCTCTCTTATCACAAACAATCTATCATGTTACTTATATTGAGTCGACAGTAAAATTCCTTAAAATCCTTTATCTAATTTTTGGGTTAAAATACCTAGGTCAAGGCTTTGCCCGAGTAAATACTCCGTTTTGCACTATGACAGAGAAACCTTGCTGCCTACCTCTGTTACGCATTTATCTAGCATCTTTATTATCCATTCCTTCACTATAGGTTTTTGACAGAAACGTCTGCACTAAAACCACTTTATTCATCAAAATAGATCTTAGTCAGACATCAATTCGTTGCCGGCTGTGCTGCCTTTTTAATGACCAGCTTAGACACACGCTCAGTATGATTTGGCTTTTTGAGTTCTCCCTTCAGGATTTGTCCTCCCCAATGGCATCCGAAAGCACCAATTTTATACGAATAGCATTCAGCCTATTCTACTGCCATGGAAATGTTAACTGCCCTTCGCAGAAAAAAAGTTGCTTAGCGATGCTCTGGGTAGCTTCATCGTGTAGGTAGTGTCTGATAGTGCTCTTGGCCAACATTTTTTATCTCAAAGAGTGGCAGAGAAGAAGCTAATTAGGCATTGTTCATTAATCAAATCAAAAAATTTCTTGTAAAACCCGCAAGCCTAATAAAACTGCGATTGACTTAAGACAGCACCTACTTCACCAATGTGATGAACCGGCTGTAATGACAAGCAGATCCAAGATGCCCTGCTGTAAATTTATTTCAACAAACTTTAAAATTTGTTATAAACCCCTATAAAGTTCTATTTTAAAAACTATTTGGGCTGATTCGTAAAATATGCTATCTATATATTATTTGCAGGTTAGCATTCTGCTATGTTTAGCCAGGCAAACTGTGCAAGCGTGCACTTACGTTGACCTGGTCGAACATTATGAAATTCAAGCAGCTGCTTTCATAATTTTTTTAAATGAACGAATTTCATAAGAGTGAATTTTTACTGAGCGTCACCTCAAATAAGGCAAAAATACCACGAACGTAGACCTAAATCAAGCTGTTGTAAAGCACGTTGATTTAAGCATTCGCATGTTCCTATGGCGGCTTATACAAATTTGATTTTTGAATAAAAAGGTTGAGTAATCCTTCTCGCAAAATATCAATACATAGATACGGTAAGATTTTCAGGTAACTTTCACCTCTTCAGCAAAACACATTAAATAACCGCAAACCTGTCCCAAAATGCAGTCAACTGAAGACGAGCAGTTTTGATTTCGCCTCAAATTCTTCATTTTCTATAACATATGATGACTAAATTTTCAAATATCTGAAATTAGAAGATGCGTTGGTGTATTCTATTGAGGCATTAGTTTTTGGCTCCGTGGAAGGCAATTTAAATAAAAGCCTTAGGAGTATTTACATTCGCTATTCTGCATGTTGACTTAAAATTGCTACCTGATCATGATTTATTATAATTGAAATAAAAAAGACTAGAGAAAATGGATTTGTAGCCAATGTTGAAAAAATAAATAAAAGATGAACCAATACTCGGCTTGTTGACCGATTTAGCAACAAGTCACTACTGCTGATTATCTGTATTGCCTTTACGCCTAGGCTGATATTGAAAACCAGCTATAAGAAGCAGATTCGTTGGTTTTTTTAAAGTACGATTTCATCCAGGGCAAAGTGCATCTGTAAAATGGGCAGAAGATCTTGATCATCGAGTGTTGGCTGAAATACATTCATGCATACTTTGTTGGTAATTACTGTAAAGTTTTCAATCATTGCTAAAATAAGCAAAAAAATAACGATAAATGTCTCGAAAGTACTTAGTCATCAAGCAGAGCTTAGAGCTTTGCTAATAAATTCACTAAGTTTGCGATTTCAATTAATAATGAACTTTTTACAGGCACTGCAAAGCAAATATTATAATTATGAATAAAATTAGTTAGTTTTGAAGCTTATACTTGAATAAGTTTATAAAAAATTCAAGTTTGCAATTAGAAAAAAAGAGAGTGTTTTTATTTGAAATGAAGCTCTTAAAAATATGCACTTGTGTTAAGCAGCTGATGATTTAAACTCGTGACATTTTAAACTTGATATCCTTCAGCTAGGTACAAGACCAATCCCAAGAATTGTTTCTATAACTCTTTGCATATATATGCAAAACTGGAAGATCATGGATGATTTCAGCCTTAAATAGCTTTTGTTTGGTGCGCTATATTTCTGCATATTTAAGCGATAGTCATGTGATGAAAAGTGTAACAAAGTATTTCAGTCGAATTTTCATCGACAGAAAACTAATTTAACAGAAAGCGAAATTCCATAAGTGCTGCTAGTCAACTACGCATGAACTTCTCACTCCGCTAAAAAATTTTCAGAAGCAAACAGCTTAAAAATACGCTTACAGCATTTATCAGAAGAAACCTTTACTGATTACGCGAAAATAGTGATTTGTGACCGAGGCATTAACCGATAAAAACTGATAATTTTGCCAGATAAAACAACATCTTGGAGCCATAGCTACTGCCAATGCATTTTCAATATTGATGTTTTCTTAAACTCGATTATAAATGCAGAGCCAGCAAAATAGTTAAATACTCTAAGGTCAACTGCGCACTCAAAATGCAGATTGTGCCATGTGACAAAAAACTTGACATAGAGTTGACAGCTGCAATATTTTTTGTGCAGTAATTAGCTTGCGTAAGTTTGGCATTTGGAAATTCATTTGATCTATTTGGAGCTGAAAACCGGGATTTTCATGTTACACAACATCATTTGATTCCATTTTTACTGTCATTATGTACTTATACTTTAATATATGGCAGGCATATCTTTTGTCTTACTTAAGTAACTTATTGAACTGCTTTTCGTAACAGAAACTTTCAGTAAATGATAAGTGCAACGTAGGCCTCATTATAACATCGATTCAAATATATTTAAGTCAATGCAATTTTGCTTAAAGCAACATCATTAGGTTGGTAAGGGAGAAACCATGGAAAAGAATTTGAATAGAAGAATTTGATGGATCATGCAAACAGACATGTACAGAATACGAAGTTTTCCACCACCAGCTTTTCTCTTGCAATATTTGATCAATGCAGAACAAGTTGTCTGTTAAATAAATTGGACTAAAAGTAAAAATTCCTAGGCGAAAAGGGGACGCATTTACGTCTGGCATGCGTTGACCTCGCAGCAAAACCATCTCATGTGATGTTATTAAGGTGTAATAATCAAGAAAATGTCAGTTAAATAGAGCCTCTCCATGTTCTGAGTAGCCATCGATATGCAACTTTGAGCTCATAAGTATACTAAAGTTCTGTTGTTAAGCATATGACAGCACGGAATTGATAGTTAGTTAGCTCAAGAGGCCTAATTTCGCGTAGGTATAATTTTTGATTTCTAATTGTTCGTAATGCAAACTGTAGTGAATTAGTAAACAAATTTTGTGGTCTTTTAAATAATATTTGGAAAACGGAACCCTTGACAGAAATAAGCTAAATGTGATGGGTTTTGATAATGTGGTGGTTCTTTGATAAAACACTATACTATACTATACAGCAAAATGCAAGCAAGGATGACGACTGACGAGGTCACCGATGTCAGCGATCCAACTCCAGTTGTAAGCCATAATATTAAAACAAAATTTATCTGCTGCAGCACAGGCATTGGAAGGGCAATGTGTATTTAAGACAAATTAATTTCATCTTCCAAGACTTGAATTTGTATGCTCAACGGAATAGTCATTAAAGTATTTCCGTAAGTGTCAACTATTGTTCCTAATTAACCTAATCCGAAAACGGATACACATCTCTATATCATGTATGCAATCATACTTTTTTTACCTTTCAGGATTATTAACAACTGCCAATATGTCAAGTTGGCTCACTTAGGCATAAAGTATCCAAAGTGACTTCTTACAGTTTGAACGGCTTAACGCTTTTCCAAGAAAGCATCGTAATATGGCTTGCGCAAGCTTTTAACCTTAATCTTTTAATCATCTATTGCAAAAAAAAGTTTCGGGTTGAAAATACTCCTTTAAATTTTGCGAATTGTAAACGAAATAATGAAATAATCTAAGCTGCAGTCAAATTTTAACACTTGAAGAGCCACCTTTGCCAAAAAAGGTAAGATCATTTTTGTTTTGCGTGGTTTATTATTAATGGCTTACTAGAGCCCTAGAAAAGGAACCTTGAATGAGAATTGCAAAGAAAATACCAACAATCCTCTGATTAGAGTAAATTCTTAAGATATCTTCAAGTAAAATATCAGGAGTCTCCAAATTAAAAGGCAATCTACGAGAAAATCATAAACGTAAATTGTGGGAAATATTTTAGGAATTAAGTGCTTTAAGAGAAGCGCTATTCAAAACAAATAGAAACAGAAAAGTTTCAAGTTGGTTTTTTGATTGTTTATTGACCGTTGTTTTCTCTACTGGTCTTATAACAGACGCTCGCGGGTAAGAATTATCTGTCTTTACTTTAGAGTTGTAATTTGGTTTGCGGTAGTCTATGTGCGATTTGCATTTAATTATATTTATGCTTGACTGTAAAGTCAAATTTATCATTTAAGAGCTCATTATATTTAAAGTATACCTTAGCGATTGAAATGTTGAACAATGGTGACCGATATCAATTTGAGTTCAAACAATCAAATAATCATTGGTATTAATATCCCTGAAATCGATTAAACAGTTAAATTACTTTTGGTTCTGATTTGTTTTCTCGAAATTTTGGCAAATCGTGCACAAGTTCTTGCACTTAAATTACTTTAATTTATTGTTAAGCCATATCAAATGTGTTGCAATCAAGGTTGATGCCACCGTACAATCAAATTTATAAGCGTTATGTAAAACAACGGATCTTGATAGATGCTCTAAAATGGCACACATTTCTTACTATTCTGGTGAAAGATACACTTAAAACAATGAGAAAATACAATTTTTCCTAACATGATCATTTGACAAATTAGCGTTTCTGCGAATTTGGATTCTTCTAACCATTTTGAGGTTGCCAGTTTAAAAATAAAAGTCTAAAGCTATGATAATATAAACTGTCTTATTCCAAGATCATTTTTGACTTATTTAAAGAAAAATATTTTTTTAAAGTCAGCATCATATTTGGTAATCAGTTAAATATATTAGGCGACGCATTAGAAATTATTAAATTTGCTTCAGTTTTCCTATTTTAAAGGCCTTAGCGCCTGTTCTAACTTCACTTCGCTTGCGTTCTTTGGGTTCATACCTACAGCTATTAATCGGGTTATCTTGAAAATACAGAAAATATTGAACTCACTTGCTTAATATAGTAGTGCAAGTCAGTGCAAATAAATAGAAATTGATGTGCAGTTTTCTGAGAAATTTTAAAACCCATATAGTTGAGGCTGAAATGCAGATTTTCAGATTGAGACCTGACGCTAAATGTAATTAACTACCCAGTGGCCACGTAAAATCATCCACCGATCCATATAAGATGTTAGTGATGCTCGCTTCAATGCCTTTTGTTAAATGATTTCATCGTTTGATTTCCGAAATGACACACAATGGGAACCGCTGCGGAAAATTCATAAGCTTGATATTTAAAGTATGCTAGAAAAGGAGTTTCAGGCATCAAAGAACTGAAGTTATTTCTTTAGAAAGCGTTCCCAATTGTTAAAAACGACGTGAAAATACTTCAGTTTTGTCGATTAGAACATCTAGCGAATGCAAGAAATACAAAGGAAACCATGTATGTTAGTTACGTTGCAAAACTCATGGATCTAACTGTTTTGAAGTAAATAGGCAACATTTATCAAAGCCATTTCAACTGTTTCTGCAGAAAAATTTAATTTTTTTACTGAGATTGTTGCTGAAGTAACGCGTAATTTGATGACGTTGAATCACTCGCCGGTTGCAAAATGTATATTTTAGAATTGATTTTGGTGATGAAAATTTAGAGCTCTTTCTACTAATTAGAAATATGGAACTATAAATGCATTTGCAATGACTTAACCATAATTTAAATGTAGATTTTGCCTTTGCAAATATTTCGGCAGAAATTAAACTCTTCCAATATTCGGATCCTGCCTTTGACCCGAATGCTCGCAGCCTTCAAGAAAGTAAAATGCTTTTAATGACTCTGCTTGTTAATTGATTTATTTTTTCAATGGCTATGGTTTCAGTATATTGAAGATTGAGGCTTTTTAAATTCAAGCCACTAACTGCCAATTTGGACTCCTCAGGTAACAAAACTAAGGTCTTTTTTATTTCAGAACTTTATTCAGATCTCTTCAGAGTCTTATCTTTCTTCACCTGAAACTTTAATTTATCTGCTTTTAGTTTTGCTTTAAATTCCAAAGCTACATTCTTGATTTTAATCCTACCAAAATAAAATCAAAAGCTTAAAAAGGGTGCACAATAATCTAGCTAATCAATTTAGAAAAAATAATGAAATAACTACCAGCGAAGCACTGAGCCCTTCTAATGCTTACTTTCAGTGTGGCAGGTAATTCTACCTGGACCATCTTCCATTATGAACTCCTTGTAATAAATAACTACGAGAAAGTTCTTGACTCAACTTCAACATTTTGATGCTTAAGGCCGGAGAATCTTACTTAAAATAATATCCATTTGTGGTACTTGAGATCTAGCATACCACAGTTCAGCAGTAAATGGACTGTCTTGGGGTAGAGTAACGACTAACTCAGTAAACCATCCAGAACAATCAGAACAAAATTTCATGCTTCAATACATCTAAGCTAATATTTTGATGCAATACATCTCAAGACAAATTAGCAAAGTCAAGTTCTCTTTGCAAATTCAGACTGTATAGGATATCGGAATAATTGGACTCATAACAGAATTGAATCGGAATTATTTCAAGAACAAAAAAGATACTACATAAATTTATCTACGCAAAGTTTAATTGGTCTAATATGAACAGAAAATTCATTTTCGATTCATAATCGATATAAGTAAGATTCGAGTAATACGCTTAAGGTAAAGATATTCCTTTCTGTCCTTAAATTCAAACAAATTTGTACACCGATTATGGAACGTCCTACTGATTGCTTGTCTGAGAGCACCGTTTCTTGCATCCAATCTGACAGAGAGGCAACTTTCACTACCAAAAGGCAATTTAGTGAATCACCAGAAAAGGACCCACAAGAGGCAAGAAGCGGCGAAACAATCAAGGAAAAAAGATAAAGAATCGGATCACTTGATTATGAGTTGACGCAACAAATGAAATGAAGAAATAAACTGAGGGATTGGATTTCAGTGGATCAAAAATAGGTCACGCAATATAGTTTCCAGCACACTGTAAGCGAACTGTCACCACAAGCCTTCCTCTTGAAACATTTAATCGCTGTAACTGTGGAACGAATTGGCCACAATGGTTATTGGAACAATCATCTCAATTTCGTTCAGTCGTCATGAACTCCATAAATAAAGAATAACCTCAGCAATCGAGTACACCTTACATTTCCATGGATGCCGTGTAAAAGAATTCAGAAAAAATGCATAAACTAATCAGTAGCTTGACTAAAATCTTACAATCATGGTATTTATACCTCATTTAGAGTGACACTCGGTACAAAATTCTCTCTCTTTAAATTTAAATATATAAAAGCAGTTGCACGATGTGATTGCATGCCCACAGTATGATTTGCTTGAATTATTTTTAATGTGTTTCATTAATTTCAATTCATTTTGCAATAAAAGAGGAATGCTTATGGTATTTCAAAATTTTTTTTAACTAAAACCATTCCCGGCATGAATTTTTAGACTGGTATTCTACAATGATGATTTTATATGGTTTTGAACCCAAGTGAACAATAGGAAGAGGGAAACAAACTTTTACTGAAACGGATATGTTTGACTGAAATTTGAGTTGAGTGTCTGATTGTTTATTTTGAATACTTTGTCTGTTTTCCTATTTAATTGCTTCGCACCTACTGATTTTAATTAGAAAAGCGTTATGCAGACAAGAGTCGCAAGTGATAGAAAGCGTCAATTATCACATCAAACTCATCTTAAATTAAGTAACACAGTGACATGAGCATTGAGGCAATGCGTGGTAGTGAATAACTATTTTACGCTACTAAAACGGATTAAAACATCAGTTTTATAGATATTGAAATGAAAGAATTGAAATGCACTTTGTCAAAATTATTGCTGATTTTTGTTGTTGATAAATTAAAAACGGTAACGAATTTAAATGAATTTAATGACTCTCTTTCAATAATTTGCAACCATTACTGAAATTTTTAATTTTCCTTGAATAGCTGGTAAACTTTCTTCTACTAAAAAAATTGCATGCTGCTCACAAGTGCCTCAAATTGAGTTACAGATGTGTATTCGTAGTAGAGTTTCTGCATTGCAATTTCCCAACCGTTAAAGCAGAAGATTATCATTTATTATTTTGGAGAAATGTTTAAAATAAAAACTCTGTGAATAGAGATTTTGTCATTCATTTTGTGGTCAGGCACCCATCTTTATTAGTAGATAAATATTTATCACTTTCGCCTTTAAAATTATTCAGGAAGTGGTTGTTTCAACAACCACTCAAACTTTGAATTTTTAACCTTTAATAAAGTATTACCAGTATATTAATGAAAAGTTAGCAAATTTAAAAGTTAAAGACCAACATTCAACAGATGAAAATTTGTTCAATTTTTTTCAAAATGAATATTTTTGCAATACAAGAATATTATTGGCGGTGGCCAATTGATTGATGTCAAACGCTTCAGCCAATGAGACTGATAAAGGTGAAAGTTGATAGATATTTAAGTCAAAATGGCGAGTCAAATATAATGGTCCTTTGAAATAAGGTTAATAAGCCTGTATACAGTAATGTCTCTCATATAAGTAGCAATGTTTAGCCTTTGTATTTTCACCTGCAATCAAATTTATCATGAATCTGTTTGAACATGATAATGCCAAAAAAATTTAACCAAATGATATGATAGCTTTAAATTCTGATATTCCAAATAATATTCTTGAGAAATGAGTGCACTAACTTTAACTTCTTGTTGATGAAATACTGAATTTTATCGGCCACAATTCAGCTCTGTTAAATTTCATGTCCAAATTTAGGTGTTTTTGCTGTGATCAGTCGGCATTTTCTGTCAGTACTACTGCAAAATCAACGATTGAATATGCCTTGACTCTACTCTTCTTTCTAGTAATAAATCCAAAATATTTACGGACTTATATTTTATTAATTATTATCTTAGTTTTGAAAAAAAAAAATTTCACAAACAAAAGCTTTTGAAAATAGATGTTGCAGCAGTTTGCCATGCTTGAATTTCATAGAAGCAATTTGAATGATAAAAAGCTTACAATCTAGGTGTCTCATCAAGTGCAATATCTTCTTCCACACATCTTTTAAAATAAGTCAAAGTTTACAGATAAAACTTTCGTTCCATCCTTTGGTGTAGCACCGACACCAAAGTAAGGACTTATGAGTTTTTTGTTGCATCAATGCCGAAAAGATGAGAATTTCAGTAGAATTCTCTGATACGTATTAATCTTACGATGAGCTGATTGGGTTTTAATAATATATTGCTGACTTGATTGGTTGTAAAATATAAGTAAAGAAGTGACAAGTATTTCGCAATTTGTATTATTATAAAAAGCTTGTATTGTTTAAAATATATCAAGATTTTGTATGTTTTATAGAATGTTCCCTTAATCACCTCGTGAAATATTTGCTTGCACAACACTTTGTTACCTATTGCAAATATAGGCGAGTTCCTAAGTAAATAAATCTATTGCTATTAGATGAGAGCGGATACATATTGTGCTAATCCAAATTAATTTTTGTTCCAAGGATCGAACAAAGCCGAACTATGATGTAATAAATTTCAGCAAAATGTAGCATGCTAATTATTTAATGCTAAGCAAAAACAAGCCAGTTTCGCTTAAATTTCACTGATTTTTTAACACTTTGGATTAAAATTTAAACCTTAATTTATTGTTACAAAGATGACGCATCAGCTGACTCTGTATCACATATTTTCAATTTTAAACGACTAGTGTCGTTTTATTTTTTTTTAAAATTTAAAATGAAATCGGTTTTTACCTGTACAAGCAATCAAAATCATAATTTAATATGAAATTTCACTGAATGCCTATGTTGAATGTAGCAAATTCTCAGCACTTCACTCTAGACTTAAATAAAACCAGGATGTTAAAAGGGAATCGTTCAATATGGGCAAGTTACAATAATCTTGATCAGTCAAACAAATGATTCTTATTTCTCAGCCTTAAAACTACATTGCTAAGTAAAAAGAAAAACAATTTTTTTTTGTTTTTCATTTGTTTGAATTTAATTAAACATGGTAATAATTGAAGGAAATGTGCGTATCGAAACAAAATTTGCAGTATTCTTAATAAAGGCGAAAACTGGCCTAAAACTATAAATTGAGAAGTCCAGTGCAAATTTTTCAATGAAGAAAACGCAATGGTTGTCAAATAATGGCTAAGAGACAGACTGTAATTGTTACTAACACGTGGGTATGATCAATTTAAACCCATGTATTACATTTTATTTGCAATGATTGAAACACTTTGACAAGACATGATTTTACAAAACCAACTTGTTTACGGTTTTCTCGTACTGAAATGCGCATTAACAACGGCAGATTATTCAAAGTTGCTAATATACACTTTTTAAAGATATCATTTTCAACTAGTGTGCTCAAGTATTTAATCAAAAGTCACACAAGCTCATGAATGTATTTGCATGATTATCCAATTGGTTTGATAAAATAATATTAGTCTTTTTAGATTAGCATTCACAAGCATATAAGCAAATTTTTAAAAAAAGAAGCACTTTTAAATTTAATGAAGATGAAATGTACAATGTGCACAATTATTTCTGTTTCCTTGTTTAAATGCATGAAATGATATAAATTGACCAACTGAGATATTTGTAAAACCAAAATCGGGAATGGTGTTGAAAATGTTCATAAGGATGCACACACTCGAACCAGACGCTTATGATGCAGAGACAACTTGTACAAGAAGCCGAAATTTTCAATGACCAACAATTTTAAACAGAATCCAACAAATTATTGAAGTCAAATTTATTTGATTGTCATAAAAAAACATTATTGATTGCTTGCGAATCTCTTTTAAAGATGTATTGTTTTGTTTATTGCACCATAATAACAATATGCATCTTTAATAAAACCTTTTATTTGCTTGTCATACTTGCTTTAGTGACTCTGTTAATACTCATCGCCTTGACAAATGTGTTTTAGATGTCTCTAGGCAGATTAATGAAAACCAAATGAAGGAATGATCATGGAGTTGCTTTATTTATCAGTCAAAATACGCTAATTCATTGATATAAATGATTAAATCATAGCAATTACAAGTTTTTTTAGCCAATCATTAGAATTTAGATGCTACATATAATGCTGTGAAATTCTTGAGAAATACCTATTTAGTTACGTGCTGCAGAAACTTAAGTTTTACTAAAGACGTGGGGCCAAAAAACGATACTTCACGTAGGTTTGTGGGTATGAGGTGAACAATATAATTTAAATCATTTCAAATTCATGAAAACTTAAATACATTTGAAGGCATGGTAGCCTGTTACTAGTTACTTAGTGATTAGGCCCTCATGTGCCTTTCCTTGTTAAATTATGTTGTCACGTTTTTGTTATAATTTCATAACTCAATCTCAATCTGTGAAATAGCTAGCTCTGAAACTCATTAAGACAATAAGCATTTTACTATAGTTCGAAAACGTGCGCACCGATTTCGCTGTGAAGGGTGAATGCGCAGAGTTAGCCTTGTTTTCTCATTCATAAGCATATAAGGATAACAAGTAACAAAGTGAGACACTTAAAAAGCATATTTGCAATGTCAATGTGTCAAAAATCTCTTTGCACATGGTGTTAAAAAAGGTTGTACGGTTCGCATTTGCTGAAGATAACTAACTGAACGGTTTCATTTAAAAAACACTGCGATTCACAACTCTGCTCCAAGTTTTCCGTTTGGCAAGTGTCTAACCATCGGCGCTATATTTTGAACATATTTTGTTCTGAGTGAAATTGAGTGATGCAGCAGAGAACATTCAAAACTAGTTCATTGGCTTTATTTTACAAGATATTAAGGAAAAAACTTACGTTTGATAAAGGGAAACACAAGGTTTAATAATTTTTGCAATTTATTTATTACTCACCCATAAATGCAAGTCTTAGGTATTCAATGGGTTGTAAGACAAGTGCATAAGTAGGTTTTCCTTCTGGTAGTTGGCAGCATCACTCACAAGTAAACATTTTTAAATTTGACTTTTCATATATGCCGATACTTTCTCGTGGACTTCTGCACTAAAAGTAACATAACCCAAAACCTAACAATCCTATAGATGTGTAACTATTTAGCCATACCTTAAAAACTCAAGAATCCTTCGTAAAGTTTGAAATTTTAGCATTTTTTTGGAATGCACCGTAAAATTCATAAACAAATGCAGCGCACCCGAAGAATCGTTTAAATTAACCATCTGTAGCCACTGCTATGTTAAATTGGGCAAAAAGTAAGAGCCAATCTACCGCGCTTCTTGAAATTTTTCAAGTTGATCAATTTCAGCTCTTTTAATAAGCTATAATGTTCAAATCGATTGGAATGTAATACTTTTTTGTGAAATAATTATTTTCAGCACTGTTTTGAGCTATCAGTATCACCAAATATATCTTGATATACCAAATTATTATGTCATCAGAGTTCAAAGAGCGATGGTTAAGTGCACTTCTACAATTTTAAATGTCATTAGCACACCTCGCAAAGTAAATGCGTTAATTTGCCACGATCCAAATTGTCAATCAACCTTCTTCTTTATTCCTCGCAAGTTCAAATGCGTATTTTAGAGGCCCACTTGAGAGATTCACTGATCTTCTGAAATATGTACTCGTTTTCATCTGCAATGCTAGCTGGATGACAAAATGGTTAATTATTAGTAAAATAAGCCCAGTCTCACTATCCTATTTAGTTATTTAAATGAATGGCGCAATAAATGGATATAAAACCGTTCAAATCAAATGCTAGCACTTTGTTAAAACAGAGTCACTAATAAGATAACAGATTTCGACCAAATTTGATTATTAAGGCATATTGTGTAAAGACTGAAGAAAAATATCAAAACAAGATAATAATCATTAAATTAGGCGAAATTACTTAAAATAAAGGCAGTAAGCCAATACCCAGGCTGAAAGTTAATCACATTCAGAAAAAAAAGGGAGGGAACTGTTTGATTCCAACTATATCATTTAAGCCAGGAGATATCTGGCTGGCTTTGAAGTTATTCCGTGTTAAAAATATCTGGACGCATTACTGAGGAGACTTTGAAGAAAATATAATCAACTGCAGCAACCGCCGCGCAAACGACTTACTATTTTGTTAATTTCCGCTTTCCCACCCACTGCCGAATGTTCCACCTCTAAAGCTGTGAGTTGCACACGTCAGGCATCTCATAGTCTTTTAAAATGCATGGTTAATGCCACTTTTGTGATGGAAAAATTTAATAGAAATTTTTTTTAAAAAAATGGTTTTGCCAAAAAGTGACTTTCAAATACGGATTGCTCAGTTTGCTATGGAAAGCTAGGAGTTATGGCCACTCTTCATGGCGCGATGAATAATCTTCTGGCAACAAAATGAGAAGAAGCAGACAAAAGCACGATAAATTGTTGAAACATTACTTTTAGTCTAAATGTTTGATCTGATAAATTCCTGCTGATATGAGTGAGTCTTTCTTCAATGTTTACATGAATCTCTGTTTAGTTACTTATTCTTCACCCATTAGGGCAAGTCTCAAGGTCTAATTGGGGGTACATAAGAAATGCAAGTAACTTTTACAGCAAGTAGCGCACAACAGTAAACACAAAAACATTCACTTTTCTCACATTGTTTCATCGTAAATGTAGCAGTTAAGCTTAGCACTGGCACCCTGTTCGTCCTCAATATTGTTGAAGAAGGCAACCTTCATACTAATTGCAGAAGTTTTTTCAATTTTCTGGGGGACATTTTATTATTTGCTTAATCCACGCGCTTTCCCCCGTTCAGTTTAAGACCATGCACACAGGCATTTACCTCGAGGATCGTTTGCCAGGCTTACGAGATTCTGACTCCACTGGCATGATCTAATTTTAAACTTCCGGTGAGTGATAAATCTAATTGGGCCACCCATTACAGTAGCCTTCAAATTTGCCTTTTGATAAAGTGGTGGTCATAACGAGGATCTTTAGAGAAGGCTTAACCAGATCGCACCTCTGCTGCAATTTCGGCGTCATCATTTGACTTAGATATGTGAATAATTTTTCGTTTCATTCATTGCAAATTATGTGTATCAAATCGTTTTGTGTTCAAATGGCATTTTAAATTTAAATCACCAAATCAACTTACCAAAATTTTACTCAAAGATGAAAGTTTTTGCTGCCTTAAATTATGCTGGATTGTAAGTTCGAACATAGTGGAAAATGGTGGCTGAACAACTTTTGTTCCTAGCGAGCAATAGAGTTCCTGTGAATTAGTCACCATCAAAATCACTTAACCTTGTTCTACTATATTAATTAAAAAACCAGGTTAACTTTTGTAGCTGTTTATAAATTTCCATGTTTCAGGTTTAATTATTATTGCTCTAAAGGTGTCATTCGATGCCTAACATAGGATGATGTGATTAAAACTTTTAATGAGGGCTTTGCAAATAAATAGCTTGAATCGTATCATTGGTGATTTGACCGAGAGATAATTATTTGTAAAATCAAGTAAGAAATCGAAATTAACTAAAAATATCTTGATTTGTAGCAAAATTAAATAACTGCAATACACTTGCTAGAAATGACAAATTTCTTAAGGTGAGCTGCTCGGCATATCCGAAAGATGAAAATTGTTGTTAGCTGCACTGAAAAAGCATTTGATATAAATAATTAAGGACAACTGGGACGAATTATTGTATCTGCCTTTCATATTCATCTCTTGCGATCTCATTGGGTTAATTTTTAATGCTAAGAAACAACAGCCTTGTCCGATGAACATTGAAACCATGCTTGATAAATTCTGTGGGTGTGATTTAGTTTACTAAGGGACGACTAAGCTCTAGTTACGCAATTGCAAATCAAGCCATTCTAAAGCTTCTGATTAATATGTAGGAATGTTTTTAAGCACAATGATTAGTGCAATTTTGTTTTTTAAATAGTTTTATTCACATAAGTGAATTCTGAAACATTAACTGCATTGTTGTGAACTGCTTTGGTAAATCTGAAATCGCGACTTCAAATTTGTCATTTCTTGGATGCTGCGGTCATGGTTTGCTAAATTATTTCAAAATATTAAATGTTTCGGCAAATGATTCATGAAAACGAAGATATAAACTGCATTTAGGTGAGGAATTATGGGGCAGTGAAAAAGAACCTCAAAGCTTGATTAATTTAACTCCTGGGCACAAAGTGACATTCAAATATCCTGAAGGGCACGATTCTTTAGAGGAATAGAATAGGAAAGTCAGCATAATCTTAGTTCAAATATCAATGCGGTAGAGATATTTATTATCTTCGTCAATTTAGCGACATATTGAAAAAAATATTTCACCATTAATAAATCGATGTTTCGCCTAATATTCACAATGATTTTGATGAGAAACTATTAAAATAGTAGTTGAAAATGTTCAAATCAAAATTTCGAATACTCATGGCCTTTAGATTGAATTCATGGGAGATGCGTCAAGAAAGTACAGTTGAATAAGAATTCATGTATTGAATTGTTTGCCTCTTTATTATCAGCTACTCGGCAAAAACCACTTGCTCAATTTATTTTATTAATAAATACGTGTGAATGCTTAAACTAATTGTGTTTTAGGAGTGGTCAATTCAATTTGGAAAAGCCTGCTATTCTGAGCAACCTATTCCAGCTGATGATACTCATTTTCTCTCCATTAAATTACAACACTATCATAAACACAAAAATAACATCTGTCAGTGTATTTGTGCTGCCAGAATAACTATGATAGCATTTTGGCTGCAATTCTATTAACCCACATGGTTGGTTTCTTGTTGATAAACTGATAGCCATTATTTCATAATTGCAAGTGCACAGTACAGGCATATTTTGTGTTCTCAGAAGATAGGCATATTTTTAAGCAAAAAAGTACGGCGAACTTAAATTCACATGAGCAAATGCAGTTGCGTAGTGCATACTGTCACTATTTTTGCAAATTTTTCAATTGTCTTTATTCTTCTGTCAAAAAGAAACTGAAGTTCTAGGAATGTTGAGGCCAAATGAAATGCGTTTGGATATTTAAATTTGTAAACATATTGTGAAACAATTATTAAGAAATTCTGTCGAAAAGTAAAGAAATGAGAAAAGATTGCTACCGGTCAATGAGTGCTTTGTTTTGACAAGACATCTCCTCTGATAGTTTAATTTGATCTTCTCACAAATCGTCGTCTCGTTAATCCTGCGATCACTGTTTATTTACATTTTATCTTCAACTTTTTTTACAACTTGCTGTTATGAGTCCTATGGACAAAGCATCAACCATATCAAGTTACCCAAATATTTTTTAATATTTTGATCACAAAAAGTTACAACTGAACCTTCTGAGTGTTGTTTCATACAATGAAACTTTTACATAGGTTTTCTACTTTTAGGGCAAGCATTTGCATTGATCTGTGTATGATCTTATCAAAACTGATTGAAAACCGATAATCGTCAAGTAACTCTTAAACAAAGACATTCCTTAGAATTAAAAAGATATTGAACAATGATCTCAAGCTTAATTTTAATAAAAGTAATAAAACTGCATGAAAAGGCAGTATCTTAGTGAGAACAAATAAGCATAATTATAAATATTATGACTGATTGGTGAAAATTGGCGTGCGTTATTTAAGGTCAAAAAGTACTGCGTTATCAATATTTTTTATTCACTCCAACCAATTGGGCAAGTCCTTAGAATTTATATAGGGAACAACGGTAATACACGAGTTTGTACAAAAAATCATACAACAGTTAAATTGACGTCTTCGGCTTCATTGCCATTTCTCGGCATGATTTTGTGTTGCAGTAACAGTTAGTTCTTCAGTAACACTAATTGCAATACCTTGTTGTCTTCGTCTGTTTGTCCTTATCAAGGTATTTTTTTCTAGGAATCATATGAGGTTGAACAGTTGTGTAAGTCATGCTGTCAGATGGATTTTCCTTCGAAGTCTTTTTTCCTGCCTACCATTACATCTTTTTTACCATCGAGTTCAGTTTCTCTACTTTTTCTACTGCGATTTGGTCCTTTACTCTACGCCATTGCGCTCTTACATTCTATGATTTTGACCAAAGGGTGACAATCCCTGTCTCTTCAGCAACCCTTTTGTCTTGTATATTTTAGGACAGTCTGTAAGAGAGAAATTTAGCCTACGGTCCAGTTTTGCATTCAGGTTGGTGTCACTCTTTTCCAAGATCTTATATTACGGGTCTTTGCATCTCCTTTGTTGCAGCAAAACACCTGTGGCAGTTTGCGTTGGGACAGGCAAAATCTCGTTGCCTTTCTCATACCAATCTAGGTGTGTAATATTCATCGCAAATTTTGAGCCTTTAATTTGGATCGAGTAGCCATGATTTGGAATGCTCTTAACATATTTTTTCGCATCTTTAATTAATTTGAAGCCCCCAGTTTCTTGTATGTGAGTCTTTCTTAGTTTAGCTATTTTCAAATTTGGCCCCGAGAGTGGAGAGCATCAGGCTATCTTTGTTTATTTTTACACCTTTCCATAGTTGAACATTGTTACAAACTAGCCTCTCAGATAAATCTGCGGTTCCATTTTGGAATTTAAAAATAGACACAGCCCCAATATTCTATAATGATTCGATTTTCTAGCCATTTATGTTTTGTGTCATCATAATAAGAATGAATGACATGGCCCGTTTTCTTCCAAAGCTTGGGACTTACCAAATTGAAATTTAATTTCCCTAGTCTTTCACTCTTGACTAACAAAAAATTTTACCTGCATCAATTTACGACAGTGTCAAAATTGAAGACATCTTAGATATTTCAATGAATCGAATGGGTTCATAGAAACATAATAGTATTTATGCTGTCGATAACAGTAAGGTTTCTGTGGATCAAGATATGCAATTTATGCAAATAAAAGCCCTTTTTGATATTAGAAAACATTCAAAGTCTCCACTATCTGAGGCGAGTCTGGCCCCCTAACACTTCTTCATTAAGGTCGAAAAACGTCGAGCAATTTGGTTAAGCAAGTCCGTTGAAACAATTTTGGCTTGATAAACTCCTCTGTATTTCAGTCGTTGCTATAACCAGGAATAAGTGTATTATCAAAAACTGCAGTCGCTGGGTATAGTCAAGCTAGCTTATGCACTCAGTATACTTTTAGTAAAATGCATTTGTTCCATTCATATCTGCTACTGAAATCCTTTCTTAATTAAAAATGACTGGGTGTTGTCTCAAAGCTTTTCAATAAACTCTAGAGAGCACAGATTTTGGAAAATCATTCTTAATCCCATGAGAAAGTATTTGCTTACTATGTAAGTTTCTTTCTAGGATCATTTCTTAAATGTCTAAACATTCTTGTTGTAGCTCAAAGAGTTTAGGGATTGCATGAAATTTCAGTCGCATTAAACTCAACGAAACAAAGTATCTGTGGTTTAGTTGCTATGCACTCACTTGAAATAGTAAGCTAGAGGAAAATCTTCTGGCTCAGTGACTTTGACACTGTTGCGGCGAAGAACTATGTAGTTAGTATTTTTCGACTGCTGAATTTTGAGGTTGAAGGTACTTTAAATACGGTTTAAATACCATTGAGATTATAGTTTGATCCAACTGCTAGGTAGAAACCCGTTTAAAGAGGCATTCGGCAGCATATTCAATGTGATGATAGCAGTTGTGTTGCCAAATATCAAACATGCCAAATTTTTTTGATGTTCTACGGAGTACTCTCATTGCAGTGCAAATACTTTGACTGAAGTTTATTGGATCAATGTGCGCTGCTAGAGAGCAAAAAGCTTAAAAATAGATGGCTTGATGGCATGAAATCTGCCTTTTAATGGTTCCTTGATTACTCTGAGAAGGTCATTGTGTTAGCTCTGAAAGGGTTGGTCATATAGAACGCTGAAATTACAAGATTCAGTTTAATTGCCTAATTAATTCTACAAATACCTGGTCTGGTTTAGATATTTACCCGAAGTGCGCTGTGACGTGAAATTTATTTGTCATTCAAACACCCTTGCTCTTGCTGCTGGTGAGGTTAGATATTACTTAAAATGATCAATGAAATCGTTACTGTTATTTTCAAAAAGCTTTATTAGCTACTTGATTCCATGTATCTTTTACTTGTGTAGTTTCTTCAAATGATCAAGCAATAATTTTTAAAATTTTGCAGAAGTCTGTTTTTTGTGCTATTTCATTTGATTGAATGTTTTTGTGATCAGACTGACCAATTTGAATTGCACAGCTTGCACACATTGACAAAATGATATTGCCATTCAAAAGCCAAAACACGAGGAAATTCACTTGATGGAAATTGGGACCAACAGTATAAGCGTACTGCTTTGGTTTTGAAGATTCATTTTGAAAGCATTATTGATAAAGAATAAACCAACATTACAGACGTCTTGAGGATTCTATAAGGTTTAAAGCTCATATGATTCGCATTCAAACTTTAAACTAATATGAAATTCACCAAATTATCTCAGCAAATAAGGCATTCCAATTGGCGAAATCAGGAGCTCATGAGCACAGCAAAGGAAAAGCAAGGTTTGCGAAATATTATTTGCTTAAGAAAAAAGTAAATCAGTTGAATAATGCTATATTAAACACACTGTGTTGAGCCTGCTTAACAAGTAACTTATTTCTGCTAAGAAGTGTCTATGAATTGCAAGATAAAGTTTTAGTTTATCTGTGCAAAATAACTTTACGCAAGTTGTTTGGGCAGCTTGTATTTTCTTCAATGAATGCAAAACTAAAACAAGTTGTGCATCACGTTTCCTGCAAACTATATATTCTAATCGAAATACTGCCCTAACATTAACCTGAGCTGTTTGAATTTTTGAGCTTAATAACCTGAACTCGAAACATGATGAATTTTATCGAAGTTTTAATTGCTCATCTGGACTTCATATTTTGCCGCATAAATGGCATAATCCAACTAGTATTTGCAAAAGTGTGAGAAAAAAAGATATTTCATGTAGCTTTCGGGAAGCTATCATTCATTATGGAACAAACTTATGTCTTGGTTATTAGTCTTTTAGTGCAGCAACATGATCTGCACTCCATGTAATTTGTTAAAGCACACAATAGTATTCAATTTGATTTATCGGAAAAGCAGCTGTTTGAGGCGCGATCAGAGCCCATGGAATGATTTCACGATTTAAATGCATATCAGTTTGGATCAAAGCTTGGAGGTTTAAATTAGAGTTGTATGTTGTAACTTAAGTTCTCCCATTTTATTTCAGGCTTGCATTTCAGACTATTGATCTTTGAATGCCAACTTAAATGCGTAAATTAAAATGCTTTTGCTACTGAATTACACATTGACTAGCAAATTTCTGCTCAAACTTTCTTTTATAGAAATGCCGAAGGCATAGCGTCAAATAATACAGCATCTCAAATTTAATGCATTCGGATTCTTAACATACAATTTGTTAAATTGCTAAGTATTCCTCAAAGGACTTTATTCTGATTAAAGTATCAAGTCTGCAAAGGGCGTTCAAATTTATTTCGTTTTCTTCATGAAACTTAAAAGCCCCAGTGCTAAAGATTGTCATGAGTAAAAAGAGGAAATGACTCATTGTTCAGAAAACTACAGGTTGCAGAACAGTGCTTATCAAGAAGCGCTGGCTGGTATTCAGAATCCAAAGTAGCTTGGTGAAACGCAATCGGCTGACTGCCTAATGGAAAGAATATGATTCTAACAGAACATGGCACAAAGTGAGGAACATAAGTTTTCATCAAAGACGTAGGGAGGTTGTAAACCTGCCCTGGATAGATTTGGATTCTTGCAAGTAATCAAGCTTTTTTTGGTCCGAATATTGCACATTATCTGAGAAAACAACTTTCACAGCGCATCGTAAAACGTTATTTGTCATAATTGAAATGATCTACCGATTCTTTTGACATTGAATGCTGTTATGTTTAAAGTCGAACTAAGCTCAAAATGATGCTATTTTTCATCAAGATCCCTTGTTAAAAGATAGTTAAGCAAGCTTTAAATCACAATCATTCAGCGAGAATGATATTTGAGCGTATAAATAGTTAAATAAAGTTGCTGTGCATAATTTAAAATGCTGAATTTACCATCGCTGTTAGTCATGCATATTGCTTCTTACCGTTTGCTTCTAAACAGTTTTCAATCCTCATTTAATCAGATAACTTAGCTACCCCTAGGTATGTGTGTGGGTGCGAAAATCTCAGATTATTTTGGCGTCAAATAACAAATTATCCCTGTTAATAAATTGACAAAATCATAAAAAAATAAAATATATTTACGAAAACTAACATTACTTTTAATCCTCATTATTTTTAATCAGCAAAATTGCAAACATCTAAATACATCTCCAACTTAGCAAAGTTAAGATCCTCTACATTAGTGAAAATTACTAACAATTTAAAATTGCCAATTCTGTCAACGCTTGATTCATTTTCGCAAGTTGTGGCAGGGAATTACGTTTAAATGCTCACTGAGACCTAAAGAATATGGTCTAATTTACTTCAAACTTCAATTGAATAAACCTCTGCACAAAGCGGCCAAACAGTGACTAGTGAGATTTTTAATTTAAGTGCAACCTACTTTTTCGCTTGGCAACTTTGCTTATTTATATTTGGGTCAGGAAGGAAATTTCGTCAGCAATTTATCAGTTAGTATTGACTTCTATGCGCCCAGACGTTAGAGCGTGGTTCATTTTACGTAGACGAGAGTGTCACGGTGTAACCTTATAGTATTGTACATTCATTGGCATACATTCAATCAGGCGTCTGCTCATTAATGTGAAGTCCAATAAATATGATTTCTGAGAACCTCATTGGAAAGTTCAAAGCACAGAGAAGTTGAAGTGATACATGATTCTTGCAGTTCATCGGTGTTGTTATGTGGCTGAAAAAAAAACATTTTTAATGAGTCACCTTTAAAGCCATCTGCATGAAGCCCCAGATATCGATGTTAAAACTGATATAATCAGGCTTAGGTTCTATCGCGGGAGATGGAGAAAACATTCCTTGTAGTGCTGAATGTTTCAGTTGAATTCATTGCTGAGCCTTCCATCAGTATTCATGATATTATCCGCCACACCAAATGGAAGGCCTACAATGACCTTAAAATACGTCTGCCTTGAAAGGCACCGGGGTGGATATGTAGCTATGATAACAGCTACTTATCTGAAATTCAGCATTTGAGTTGCATCTTATTTTATTTGGTTAACTAGGCTTATGACTGAAGATTAAAGTTCTTGGTTTCTGTGCTGGCGACTGTTAACGTGTCTATGAGGCTCAAATTTCCTATCGTTTGATTTCGCCCATCATTTTTTCGGCGCTTTCAGAGGCTTGCGGTTCATGCTATCTTTATTTGGTTATCCATCAAATTCCAATGCCTTAACCCTTAGTGATGTCACATACAATAAATCCATGGATAAGCAGCCAATGCCTCTGCGCTATCGGTATGCCTGGTTGCTTCGGTTTTTCCTAGGCCATTTGTACCGCCTTATCTGAAGAGGAAGTTATTTCGAATTTCAAAGAGCCCCTTATTTTTTCATTGCTTCTTGCGCACTGAAGAAACATGTATATTTGGCTGGTAATTAAGGATGCCACATTTACCACCACACTCCGATTAAGGGCTTAAGCTATAATGCAGAGCTGCAGATGGAAATCAAAAGGTATTTTCGCGGATCAAGCTCAAACGATTCGCGGCATGGATCTCAAATGCTAATATCCTGACTTACAATTTGTGAAGAAATGACAAGTTATAAGCGGAAACAAAAGACGCCGATGTAGCTCAAATCGACGACAAAATTATTTGCAAGTGAAAATGAGCTCGTCTCTCACAGTCGTCTTCCGTACTTACCATACTGGTCTGACACAGCAACAATATAGAAAAAATGTTGGATTTTTGCAAATTGAATTGAATTTCAATTTTGCGAAAGTCAAATTTCGAAGAGTTGCTTAAAAAGCAAAACTCCCTTGCAATCCGTTTGCATGATGAATAGCTCGATTCTTGTGCCATTTAAACTCTATTTAAAGTGCCTCTCATCATTATTTTACAGGTATGAAATTAGATTACAAATAGGAATAAGCATTCTAAAAGATTCAATGTGCTATTCCCAAAATGATAAACGATGTGCAAAAAGTCTTGCAAAATATATGCATGGGATGACAATTTTCTGCCTTACACAAATCCAAAATAAAACGCAACTAACAAACAATGATAGTTTATTTATTTTCAATGTACTTACTCGGCTCATTACTGTGACTTTCAGCTATGATTAAAAATTGACTGCCATCTATCAAAAAAATGAAATAAAAATAAAAAAAACTGAATTTTATTTCCTTTGCCAGCAAAATTCGACTGACAAATAATCAAAAAATAATTTTAGGCACAGGCAACACTAAGCTTTTTCAGTCGCTATCCCCTTTTGTACACCAGAATTTATCCATTTGCTACCGTTTCCAAAAATAAGGAGCTTATTCTAGGTCCTTTTGGACCGCTATTACAGATTTTAACCGATAATACCAAATGAAAAATAAGTAAAGCAGTAATATGGTTAATTCTAAGATCCTGGTTTCTCATATAAAATTAAAAAGAACAAGTAATTAGACCTAGTTTTGGTAACAAAATAACTTAGAAACGAATATTGATGATCCCAGTCTCTGCAAAGCAATTTCTTAATGACGATGCTGCGAAATGTATTAAATTATTTGTTGAAGTGCAGTGTTATTCAGAATTTTTGTGTTCTTTAACATCTAATGGTTCAATTAAAGCTTGATATTTAAACATTTTTAGTGCATTCTCTTATTCTCATTCAGAACAGCAATTTGCTTATACGGCACGTTTATCGTCGCTCAAATGGGTTTCGTCTAGATATTATTGGTAACGACACTATCCAGTGTCTGATATCAGGAAATAATAAGAGTTGGCAATTAATAGCCACACAAAAGCACAAATTTGATTCAGAGACAGCAATTTTATGAAATACATAACTGATGCCTAAAGAAGCACTGATTGTTACTTATCTTTTTATTGTTTTGTTTCCTCGCAATTCATTGGGGCAAATCCTAAGGACATGTTAAGGGTAAAACAGAAGCACAACTGGCTTTTAAAAGGTGCAGCAAACAGCAGTTAACATGGTTCTCTGGTCGCTCTTTTGGCATCGTTTCATGGCAGCACTTCAACTTTGCAGCACCTCGTTCGTCCTCAATATATTTAAGGCAAATGATCTTCGAACCTCTTCCAGAAGTGTTTTCATATTTCTGGCAGAGATTGCATTGATTGCTCCATGCACCCGCTTTCCACCGTTCAGTTTGAGACCTATAATCTATGTTTTTACGTCGTACCTCGTATTAAAAGGCTGCACGAACTTGCACTTCTGCCAGCATAATCTAATTTATAAGTTCGGTGGGTGATTAATCTCATCCGGCCGCCCCTCACATCAGGTCTCAGAGATGTTTTTGGGGTTATAAGTGGTGGTACTAAAATATTTACCACCAAACCGCTAACGATAGGCCAACTCTGCCTTTTAGCTTAGGTGTGCAAGTAAAGCGCAATGGTTTTTAGCAGAGATTGCAAATGGCAGATAGCACAGAAAGCATCAAAATCATTTGTTCACGTCTTTGGCCTTGTGGTCAATTTTGGCATATTTTTGTCGTACAGTAGCAGATCCATTTCGTATTGGCACCTCGTTTGTCCTCGACAATGTTGGGGCCAGACGATCTCCATAATTCCTTTAAAAGTGCTTTCAAATTTTTATTCAATGCTAGATCCAGTTTGAGCCCACGAAACCAGGCACTTACGTCGTACTCTCTATACCAGGCTGTAAGAGGTTGCACCTCAGCCGGCATAATCTAAATTTATACATCCATTGTTTAACTATTCCAAGCTGGCCATTCTTTTCATTAATTCCCGAAGTCACCCTTGTGGTTACCGATGGTAACCGTGAAGATGTTCGCAATAAGTTGGATAAGATTTTTTTGTTTTCCGAGATCTTTGTAGGACATATGAGTTTAGGTGATATTCAAAATTTTGTATTTTTATAACTAATTGCCCGTCATGGTTTTATTTAAAAACACATAGTGTCTATCAAAATGCTTTCTCTTGACCCTCAGTGAACAGAGAGAAAAGAGCAAACGAATATTGTATCGTAGCTAATTTCTACTAAAAAAATGTATTTTAAAGTGAATTAGAACTAACGCATTTATTTTTCCGCTTGCCCCCAAATGGAATAAAGCGATTTAAGTAAAATAAGTCTAATCATTGTGTTTATCAATGACCTTTGTTATCAGATATGTCAAAAACTGAAATTATTGCGGATACGCACTTTTGTTTTTGCCTGCTGAACCTCCTTGTTTGTTCTTATCCCGTGAAATTATGAAATTTTATTTTGAAAATTACGTTAAGGTCTTCCATTTCAGAAAAATCAGGTCCATACCTCTGTTACTTGGCTATCAATTTAAAAACACAAGAAATCTGCAATATTTGTTTAAGTTCAGGATCCAACTGATATTTGAATCAAAGATCAGTCGTCTGTTTTACAACACTTGAAAAAAGGTTCAGCGCTAAATTAATTAATCACTTTCAATTCTTTTGAAACATATTTTGATTGTTATCTAAATCGATGTGAAGAAAAGTCCCAGGTGGGGTTAGTACTTCTACTCTCGGTTTCTTTAATTTTAAAAAGACTTCAAAGCCCTAGCAGAATTTACATTCTTTTGTGTTTAATGGTCAATTAACTAGGAAAAACTTTGCAGGATTGTGGCACTCTACACCAAGCACATGGGCACATGAAATTATATTTACTAGAATTTTAATGCTTTTTGTAAATGGCATTGTGTTTAGCATCGTTTGTCAGTCAGTAATAAATTCTCCATTTCACATCAAGTGACTTATTTGCGTTCATTAATCCTATCAAAGCAGTTAGCAGACTCGATACACCTCGACAGTATTTTCAGGACTTTATAATCATAAACACAAGCATATTGAATAAGCTTGGCTTAGTGCCTTTGCAAATTAAGTAAATTTATTGCTCTGCAAAATTTTTTGTTCATTTTTACCTAGAATAGTGTACTTCTAGTCATTTGTGTTGCCGTTTTACCTTTTCTGTGTGAATATTTTTGAAACTAAGTAGCTAATGCATTAAGTAACCCACTGATTATGATGTCATAAACCTTCAAATTTTGAATGTAAATCTTGAACTGAACTGCTAATAGTTGAGTTACTTATTGATTCTAGTTGGTCACAAATCTTAGTAGACATGAATACGATAAAGAGCGCAGTATGAATGCAGCAGCAGCCATTCAATTCATCTTGGTTTAGGATCTTTCATTCATCATTATCTCCATTCAAGATAGAGGTACCTTTGATGTCCAGATAGCTTTTGACATTTGTTGTTCGCAAAAAAAAATATGAATATCTTTAAGTAACAATCTCAGAATTCGGTAGGCGATGAGCCGTCATCTCGTTTATCTCACGCCTATATCAACAGGGGTTTCTTCTTATATTTAGGCAACACGGATTGACGTGGGGCTGATTACCACGAAGCTAATGAAAACAGGTATAGGAGGTCATAGGCTCGGGACTCGATATCGCCTCATATATTTCCTTTGCATTTGTGGCCATCAATCAGAAAGCAGTGTTTCATCCCATTTGACTATGATCTGTGTCAGAAAGAATTCTACTGTGCACTATCAGTTCGTTATTTAGATTCCTGCATAATATTACACATTCGAGAGAGTAGTAATTTCCAAACCATGACAACCGTCCAACGTGATCTGGTAATCAAACTCACAGAGCAGCAACAATCAGACATGGAAGGTGTGGCCCTGAAAAAAGCCGTGGAGAGCATAAATACTGTTGAAAATACTGTAACCATCATTTGGAATCGCTGCATCAATCACTTTTCGCGGAAGAAGAATGCAATGCAGTGATGAAAGGTTCATTTCGCATAGTCAACTTGTTATTCCCAAACAACCTGTAAGATTGTTTTATTGACAAGATTTCTCAGCAATGCCTTAAGCTAACCGTTTTGCTGCGCGGGGTCTCAATTGCCTATCAAAGGCCAAAATGCAGTGTTCTCTAACTCTAAACTAGCACGATTTCTCAAGTGGATGCAGCTATCAAAAGCGCTGCCATCACTATTGCTGCAGCAGTTGGAAAGAACAAAATTATCGATGCCAATTTGACATGGCAAAAGTGAAGCTGATTGTTCCGTGCCTATAATAGTTTCCTTTGACACCACTAGCAACTGCTCGATCCATGCATTCGATGCGCTTTAGGCATTATTTTCTTGCTCTCTCGCATAAGAGCTTTTATTTCGGCTTGTGAAAATCTAACAAAATGGCTGGTAAGAAGAATGAAAGACAACCGTCATTATCATCAGTTATGCTCTTATGCTTGGAAGGTGATTGAAACTCGCCAATGTTTGGAATGACAGAAACAGGGCCAGAAGAAAATTATTTGGCGTTCGAATGCAAACTTCCGATTACACATGAAATTCAATTCTCTCAAATAATTAATTAAAATAAACTGCCTTTGTATCTGACCATGTCACATTCACATTCAACAGTGCAATCAGTGAGGGATTTCGCTCACATGCATTGTGAGCGAATCCACTCGCCCATTCTGTGCTGGAATTTCAACAACTGTCAACAACAACCTACACATTTAAATTACCAATTCTAATTCTGTTGACTTAGCCCGATTCTTATCCGTCTTATTGTGCCAAGCAAAGTTGTCTTTATCAGATTAGCTGACCATCTAGCGATTATGCTGCACGAAGCGGAAAATCTCTTTTTTTTCAAGTTTGTGCAAGTTAGGATTAAATGCCCCTCGAATCAACAGGAATGTCATTCTGACGTGCCTCAAACCGCGGATTCCTGCATTTTTAAAAAAGACTTTCCGCAAATACATGAAGTTTGACTTTCTCTCTGCAAGGCACAAATATAACGCTCTCCTGTTAATCCAGCTGATCTTCGTCCACTAAACTACGGACTGAAGTACACTGTTTAATCAGCACAACAAATGAGTGCCGCTTGGCTTCAAATGCATGTTGTATCGGTTGAACTCATTTTTCAAGTAGCATCAATGTGACTAACTATTTTCCCGATCTCAAATTAAACATTTAGGAATGCCATTCTTTATCTCGAACCAAGTTGTAAAGGCGCGGATTTATCCACCCTAACTTCACGAATACGCTGTTCAGGAAGTCTATGATGTCATTTAAATATCACAGCATTGTCACGTCAGTTTGCTCATGGACCGAGGCAATAAGAAGCCTTTCAGTCTGAATGTAATGCGTGCACTTTGATGACACAAAGTGCACAGTCGATTGTGCAAGTTTGAGAAATATCCGAGTTTATGTATTGGGAAAGTCTTGTTTTAGGTATAGTGGCAAATATCCCGAGTATTGAGCAACTAAAGGAACAGGCACTTGTTTTCAATCCAATCCTTCCACTCAATTGTACTGAGATAAAGCGTTTAAGAACAAACTCGATTGAGTCCGAAAGTGTGATGAGTGAAGTCTCAATCAAATCGAACTGACTATATCAGGTTAATACAGGAATGAATGAATGCAATCCTTCGAATCCGAATGAAGCAATATTCTGTTTGGGTCCTCTGTTTCGATGAAATTCACAGAGTTGCCCACTGATAGAACACCTATTTATTCCACATGCATCAGAGTAAAGTGTTGAGTGCACTGACTTCATTGAAATCTATGAACAAAGTGCTTTTGACTGGTATTATTTCTTCTAAATCTTCTACATTCAACTCTATCAGGGGCTAAGACTAGCCGCTTGGCAAACGCGCTGTGCAAATCCATTCCTCAGTCGTAAGGATTTGCCCCTTACGCACATGTTGGAAAAGAATTATCTCCACTGACAACGGGGTGTTTCATTTAGATTTGTTATTATTCCACAATAACTGCCACCTCATCCACCAGAATATGTTGTCTATGATCGCTTGTTGCACAGGAACACCGAATGAACTCCTCTAATGCCCACGACTGATAGCGATGCGTTGTTGCCTAGAAAAACGCACTTGGTTCTTTCATGAAAGCCTGTGATGTCAATTCAAGTGCATTTCAATTGCAAAACCTTAACGCAGCAAACTTACTAATATCATATTCGTCAACCATTTGAAATCGTCAATGTAAAGCTGGATAAATTGAAGGTCAAACTTAACTTGATGCACGACTCTTTAGCAATATCGTTATTTTGGACTGAAATCTCTTATGTGGTTGCCAATTTTTTCGCTAGCTTTTTTTGTACACCTTGAAATCCTGCCTAGTGCTTTACGAATTGCCGTCAAATAACCAGCGTATTCTTGCATGAATTTAGCAGCATGAGTATCCACATATCAAACTCAGAATCTTACAGATTAGCCTCATGAACTAGTCGGGATCTTGCTGCTTCGGTGTAAATGTGAACAAGCATGATCATGAAATCCTCTCTGAATGGCAGAAAATCTTCATACCTCTTCCAGAAGTCTTTGCAATTTTCTGGCAGTGGTTCTATTCCCTGTTTCATGATACCATTGCCACAATCAAGTTTGTGACAATGAATGCAAGAATTTAACACTCCTGGTTTGAAAGCCAACCTTGCAAGTGATACAACAGGTCACTTTAACTATCTTTGAAGCACCTAGAATCAGAGTTTTAAATAGCAATTGGAGACAAACGCACGCTAGGCATATGCATCCTAAGAAGTAATTCAAGCAACGCTTTTTAAATTCATACATTGATACCGTATCCAAGAATAATACTTTCTCATCAAAGCTTTCAATTAAACATTGTGCTCCGCTGAATTTATTGTATTTTTGGCATTTTTGAGTAGTCTGGGTGGCGACTCAGTTCACTTTCAATGCCACTAACAATGCCACTGCTGGTGCCTACGTTGGTACTGATAAAAGCCAAAAGTACCTCTCTGGCCAAATTGAACCGTCTAATGGGTGAAAGAGAAAAAGCTGATGGTTTGGATACGACGAGGATCATGTTTAAGAAATATCTCACCACTCCACTTTCACTACCGCCGTCTGCAGATAAGCAGAGGAATCTCTTCAATCAAACCCAATAGGAAATCTAACCATCGCTGCAGCCACAATGATGGCATCACTTTTGATGGCTGCATTCACTTGAGTAATTGTGCAAGTTTGGAGTTAGGGAACGCTGCATTATGGCCTTCGATAGGCATTTGAGAGCTCACGCTGCACAGCGCAATCAGATCAGTATTACACCAAATGCGTTTGTTTGTGTTTGGGTGGGTGGCAATTCAATCCACTACCAATGACTGCCGACGCCACTGCCAGTGCCGGTGCCAACAGCACACCTCAACTCAACTCCACAACTCCAGTTAATTACAAGTAGTCTGGCCGAAAATCCATGAAATCTTTACTATATTCCATGAGAATTTCACATTGCAGCTGTGTTAGTAGTGAAGCATTGCCCTCTCCATTTGGATGACTCTTAGTCATGTTTGTTGTTGGCAATGTGCCGACAGGCGACGCAAATGTATTTGAGTGAATTTTACTACTTAATGCTCTTGCGAAAAAATGTCTCCTTCATTCGCTCCAGCTGTCAATTTCGATCATTGTTTCTTATGATCCTGTGTAGCATCCGAAACGTATACCAAGGAAAGCTAGTATTCTACTTGGGTGAGATATCTCCTTCTATCGACGTATTTGTGTCCTAGTAAAATAGCACATGGAGAGTGTATGAATATGTTCTAGTGAGTGATTGCAGTAAGTCTGATGGAGACATTTCAGAGAGTCTATAGCCAGTTCTGCTAAAAGCACAATCACCTGCCTCAGTGGAATCATTATGCTTCTCAAACTATCCTGCCAATGCGTTCTCTAACATTGGCCCTAAGAAAGCCATACTCCTTGTTTTTCCCTAGATTCTGTCCTTGAGCACTCCCTCGTAGTGTGCGAAGAGATCTTTCGGTTTGCTTAGCATTCTTGTAATTTCTATTTCATTACGTCCGTATTGAGAACGAATGCATTTCGCGGTCCACTCGCTGCGAGGTTTACTGAAAAGCTAGTCATTGTCACTTCTTAATTCGCTGGTTTACATTTTTGATTCAGGTTGTTCACCCTGTTGTGTTGAAACTTGTATCCCATGAGCGATTCTTGAAAAAGGATTTGAGAGCCACTTGGTTCTCAACTGCTTGCGTACCACGATTCCTCAGTCTTTCTTCTCGCGGATAGCTGTAAAACCATCCGCTCTTCCTTCTTTCAGCTTTTCGCCTCGCTGTTTGGTGGCAGCTTTTTCAATAGATTTGAAGATATCCTCATATGCAGTTGTCAAGTTGTTCTAAGATTTGCTTCGCTTTTCTCATTTGTTTGATGCTTTGAGGCAGTTGCCACAGATGCCTTTGACTGTTTCTACTTTCCTTCATAATTCTATTTTATCCTTTCCCTATGCGTTTTCTTAGATGCCATTTAAGCTTGAGGAATATTGTTTGAATGCAGCGAACGGAATCCATATTTTCCATTCAAGATGCTTGTATATCACTTAAGAGGAATAATTTTGGAGGCTACCACAGAAAGCGCCGCAGCTAGGCAGGTGCTCAATTCGAGAAACAAACCAATTATAATCAGTAGACAGCAAGGCTAGGGAGATAGCTCAACGGTATATTTAAATGGCAAGAACGATTTAAACATGATAAAAGCCAACTTTGCAAAATGGAGAAGTATTCAAGTGACACGCAAACGTCACTTTAATTCAGAGTCCAAGGCTTCTATTTGGAAAGAGTTTCTTAGGTGGAGTAGTTAATCACTTGAGCCTTACGCAACATCTGCAAAAGGACTGGTCGGAGTCTTGTTACTTACTCTGTCTGATTGATAAACACCTCAAACATCCGTACGTATGTGTTTAAATAAGTCAACAGAATTGAAGTCCTTAATTTCTTCTTTCCACAGGATGGCCTTGTGCGACACAAAGAAATTTCGCAATCAGATGCTGGGAATAAGCCTCATTAGATGCATCATTGGCAGAGGGAAGGATATTTGCAAGAATCAGAGAGAAACGGAACCAATGTAAAATACCTTGACGAGAGGTCTTCCACAAAGAGGGCCTGGTCCAATCGAATAAATCTATCTGCGAGAAGGGGGATGGAAAACAAAGTGGCTCTCAAATCTTTTTTCAAGAAATGCTCATGGGATACAAGGTGCTGGTTACAATATCCAGCTTTCCAGTATGCATCGTAGCGTGTGAACCACGAATTGTCTTCGTGCTCAATATGGACGTAATAAAATAAAAGTAACAAGAATGCTAATCAAACCGAAAGATCACTTCGCACACTACGAGGGAGTGCTCAAGCAAAGAATCTGCGAAAAACATGGTGTAGATACACGTATTGGGTGTGTATGGCTTTCTTAGGGAGCGTGATAATTTAAGCGACTGCTTCTTTCTTGCTGAAATCTGCCCTATCAGGTGCAGTGCAATGTAAAGGCCGGTCGGCCAACTTTGCTGGTCTTGGGTAGGGCAAACCCTAGCACTGATATGCATTCAGATATACATTAATAAATTTTTACGCAACAAATAAATAAAACAATTACAAAATAAAAATTTAATAAGCAGTAAAATTTAATTAGTAATAAAAATTTAATGTGAAATGGACATTAATGTTTGAATTAGGAGTGTATTATTTAAATACAATGGCCTACATTGATCAGTAAATTTCGCTGCTTTCATTGTCACTGTTTGAGTATGCAAGACAAGACGCTGAGGCACAGTGTCACAGCAACGATGCCATTTGGGCTCTTTTACGCTGCCGCACCACCCTCCACAATCATCTTGCCAAATTTGGCCAGGCCGATCAAGGGACCACCAAATAAGCATGATTGCCAACGGGGCACCTACGTTGTGCTTGACACCAACGTCTTCATCAGCGCCTTGTCCCTTGTCCATGCATTGGTTGTGCAATATTGCGGCATTGTTTTCGTCATTCCAAATGTCGGTTAGTTTTCACCACATTCCTAATTTTGCAATTCGAAGTGCTAACGTGTAATATCTGGTTAGTGACGAATCTCTTGCATTCTTCTTACCAACAGTTTGGATGGAGTTGCACAACTTGCAAGGAAGGCGCAGATGGCAGGAAGGAGTGGGTCGCGACGCACAAGTGCAGGTGCAGAATGCTGCAAGCGCATCGATTGCGCTGACCGAGCATTTGCTAGTAGTGTCGAGTGCGACCCTTGCTGGCATGGATTCATCGGGTTCTCTTCTACCACGTCCGCTTTGCACAGACGAGGCGGTTCTTTACAACGGCTACGGCTACAGCCAGTACCAGTGCCAGTGCCAACAGCACACCTCAACTCAATGACGAAATACAGCAGCACTCATTGATTTGAATCCCCATCTGTGTAACAAAGTGCATGTGTAGTGCAGTATCAACAAGAAGGTCAAAACAACTCCAGTTGAAACAATCTGAATCGTTAGTTTGGCTTCGTCATACTGATAGCAGTTCAATTTTTTCGTGGCACCTTTTCCATCTTCGTCCGTCTTCATGTCGCCGGCCAGAAATCTTTTAAAAATTCTGATGGCGACTTCGATCATTGCTTCATGCACGTGTATTCCACGCTTCAGTTTGAAACCACGAATCCGGTCATTTACATCGTTCCTCATGTTCCAAGCTGTGAGAAATTGTACTTATGCTGGCATAGTCTAATTTTATGCGTCCGGAGTGTTGTTAGTCCTAACCGGCCGCCCTTCTCATTAGCCCCCAAAGTTGCCCCTGGGGTTACCGGTAGTCAACACGATGAGGTTGATAGTAGGTTTAAACAACTACAGCCAAGGTAATATTTCCATCCATTAGTATCTGATAATCTTCACTTTATCTTCACGTCTCATGACAGATTTTTGAAGACACCAGGCACTCATACATTTCGATGTACATGTAAACTGATTTGGGAGTTTTCGAAACCGAAGGAAATATTGCACAATATGTTTTATGTAACTTGCGTCTAGCATTATATAGCCAAAAAGATCCAATTTTTAAGCATGATTGATTTAAAAATGTTTCTGATCGCTTTTTGACGGTAATGCGCACTTTTCTGTTAGTAGATCGTCGGGAAATTAAATGCAGTTTGATTTCAACACTACATATTGAACCTATCAGCTCAGCTAGTGTCGTAAAACACTAGTTATTGCATTCAGTCAAAAAAAGTCATTGTACCATGTTTGAACATTCCAGCGATGGTTAAAACATGTAAAACTTTTGAATAAGTGGCTTGAAAGATCGTAAAATAACACAGCGATTAAAATGAAAGGGTAGGTTAGGGAGAAAACATGGAAGTGAATTTGATGTGAAAGATTTGATGGATCAGACAATTAGTCGTGCTCAGCTTATGGAATTTGCCATCACCGGCTTTTCTCTTGCAATATGTAATCACTGCAGAACAAGTTGTCCGTTAAATAATTTAAATAAAAGCAGAAGTGCATCGATCTCTCAGCAAAACCATTTCATATGATATCATTAAGGTGTCGTTATCAAGAAAATATCAGTCAAAAAGAGCCTCTTCATTGATACATAACTTTGAGCTCCTAAGTATACCAAACTTCTAATGTTAAGCACATGATTGCACAGAGATTGATAGTTAGAAAATGCAAAGAGGCCCTAATTTGGCATAGATATAGTTTTTGCTTACCAATGGTTCGTGATGCCAAATACAGTAAATTAATAAACAAATTTTGTAGTCTTTTAAATAATATTTGGAAAAGAGGACTCTTGACAAAAATAAGCTCAACGCAATATGTTTTGATTCATTAAAATTTAACTGGTTGTTTGGTCTGGAGCTGATGAGACCGATGAAAAGCCAAGTGTAAACCACGTAGCGTAAGAGTTGTTCAGCAATCGCTAACCACAGTGTTATGGTGGGCCAATGAGATAATAAGTTGAGAGGGTGCTGACGTAAAGGAGGCTTTAGTATGAAGAAAGCGAGAAAAAATATCGAATAGTGCGAGTATTAGTGAAAGAGAAGTGCCAAATTTCATGTTGAACTGAGAAGGAGAGTTAAAAGACAAAAAATGATCGAATTATTCTTAGTTAGAAGATAATTGGCGTTGTTACATGAGGCAATCACGTCCTACATTAGAATGGTCACTCATTAGCGCCAGCATTGCCACTCTCATCCTAACGACCTTCTCAAACACCAGAAACAATTATCAACAAAGTGTAGAGCTGACCAGGATAGAGAGTGCGATACGCTTAAATGCTACCTCGAAAGGACAGTCTTAAGGGCAAACCTTTTTCCTCCTCCCCACCTCACCCCTCCAGTATTTGCAGTCTAGATGCTTCCTACTACCTCTGCAACAACAACCCATACATCTGTAGCAATATAACCGTGTCCCACAGCTCTGATTGCTAGACCTGTCCATGCGGCTACACTGGCCTCTGCCAATAAATTTGAAATCTCACAGTGCAAGTCACTTAATCGCAGAAATACAGTGTTTCTATTCAAATACTTGGCACTGAAGACAAGCTTCTCGTTATCAATCAAGCGTCGGTCTTTTCCCTTTGAGGTTAAATGTCCAATAAACCATCTCTCCTTCTGCAATTGGGCACCAACTTTCCAGCACTCCTACTCAGCTTCTTTCCACTTTTATTAGAATCATTCTTAATCTGCAGAGCAAGCGCTGTTGCCGATTTGAACGCTCTCTCTTCTGCACTTTTCTGACTTCTCCTCCTTTACATATGTCAATGTCGAAGTCGATGTAGTAGGAGTGTTTGTGCTAACAGACTTCTCATCATCACCACCACCATTATTGAATAGTTTAAGTCTACTCTTAGCTGCTTCCATCTCCACTGTTGAGCGTGAGAAGTCTCGTGAGGATTCTGGTTTCGCAGAAGAGCAAATGAGCACAGCCGTTAGAGGACCCATGGTTGGACAATATCTGCAACACTCTTCTCATCTCCCACCTCTTTTCTTCTCCTACACATTCTTCATCCAATCCTATCTGCATCGTCCCTCTATCCATCCATTCGTCTACCCATTCATCCATCCACTAATTGCTGCAAATATCGATCAATCGTGCCAGAATCAGCTAAAGTCTGCTAGATTTAGACTTAATAAAATAACCTGATGATTTAATAACTTAACATGGAGCAGTGGCTCAATCATACAATCAACGCAGCTCAAGATGGTCTAGTGGCGTCTGTGCACTTGGGATGTGTTTGGGTGAAATAATGAATGAAAAGCAATAGATGCTCATGTGGATGGATGGATGGATGGATGGATCGTTGAATACATAAAAAGCTAGCGAAAGAAATGAAAATTCGATTGAAAAGCAGAGCATTGATTTAGTACTATGCAGCATTAGTAACTGCAACGTTGACGATAGAAAAATGTGACGCTAAATAAGGCCATAAATGCGTAAATAGTGCTGTTGAAAGGATGCAGGTCAATTCAGCAGCCGTAATCGCCGACACCGCGGCAGGAGCAATTAGTCTAAGATAAAATGATGGCGAATTCGAAGCGATGGAGGAAGGAAACAAACTAAAGCTGGAACGGTGACTCACACTTGGTTCCTTACTCCCCCCTTTTATTCGCCCACCGATTTCATTTTTCTGTTGAATTATCACTATTCTTTCAGCTCTCTCATCCCCACCATTTTTCAACTGCCCTTTCAGTGACTATTCGCTTCTGATCGTATCTGTAATGTGACCGGATTTTTTCCCTTTCGATAACAATTTACTTAGTTCGTTATGTATATTAAATCAATAGCAAGCCTTTCCAGCCAATTTTACTTGAAATTCACATAAAAGTTGGTAAAATAAGACTTTGTTCGAGTTACAATTTTCTCACAGAGGCACATTATACTTTCGAGAAGCTTTATTGCCTGTCATTGCTACATTTCAGTCTAAAGTCTTGATTTGCCATCCTGTCGTTACAAGTCTGTCTAGCATAAGAGTTTGCGAAATGCGCGCACTATTCATGTGAATACACCTTAATCAGACGTTACTTCTGTGAGAGTTATTCTACTTTCCCCAACGGCCTGTTTCTGGAAATAATCTGTTTTATTTTGCCTTCTGGCTTTTCCTTCAGGCTCTATTCTTCCCGATAGTTTTTTAAAGCCCCAATCTGCGAAAGAATAATTTTATGATCCTTCTAATGCCAAGAAACCACCAACTGGCCTTCAACTCATACGTTGCCTGAATCGGAAAAGTGCTAAACTAGGAACATTGGGGCCGCATATCCGAAGGTAAGCTTTGTGGTTCGCAAAAAACAAACCAAGGATTATAAAATTATTGGCAACAACGTTGAGATAGCTGCATATAAACCGAATTCTAAGAAACATTTGATATAGTACTGAAAAATGTAAGATTCTTTACGATCTCTTCAAAATTCATAAACATTGATAGCCATAGCAGTGGTTGACTTTGGCCTCTAGCTTAGAGACAAAGACAACCTTAGGCTCTCAATTCTTGAGAGTAACTTTGAAAATGGCGAAACTAACTGGATGCTTCAATCAATTAAAATGCGAAATAAATATGACAAGGGTAGCTATAGAGACATTGAAAATTGCCACTTTTAATCAAAATAATCGAAAGTGAAAAGCTATTATAGAAGGGGAAAGAACCACTCTACAGGATATGAATTGCAAGAACTGAACGGCATATGGAAAGCTAGAATGCGAAGAAAATGTCATATGGCTGGATGAAAAATATAAGCGCTCCATCCTGGTTGCGAATGCATGGATAAGGACAAGCAGACAAGGATGAGGAAGGGCTGCAAGAAACAAAACTTAAGAGTAAACTGTTGCTGCAAAACAAAACCACGTTTTTAAATGATCAGGGAGCCAAAGACGTTAATTTAACTGTTCTATGCTGTGTGTACATGCCCTTGTATTTCTGTTGTACCTACAACGAGTCCTTTTGTTGCATAAATCTCATAACGTGAAACAGAAGATAAATTGGTGATTGGCACAGTTGAAGTAGATCTCAGTCATTATTCAAATGCTTCTTTAATGATCTCAGTGATATTGTCTCTGACGTTTCTCATCAAGCCTGAAATCGTGATCGGCAGAAATGACGTTGTTATTCATGACTAAACATGCCAACTACTTCTTGTTTCTTGACGTTCGGGTCCTAACAATTTCCAACCCGTATTGCCTTAATCTCGAATTATAGCAAATCGTTCCTGCGGCATACAAACAAAATGTAACTTTTGTGTTTGCACGGGTCTACAATCACGACCTCGCAAGAAATCAAGTCATAATGTGCTGCACATACAACACACCGCTTTTTCAACAGATATGCAACACAGTAGCTGAAATGAATTTGAACTTTTGTGCAATTTATACCGCACTTGAAGTGCTGCTCAAAATTAAATACACCTCCTTATAGCTCAAATCAAGAGAATTTATCCAGTATTCTGATCTGAAATAACTACTGGCACATCTGTTTGGTATTATAATTTCGATGTTGTCAACTTGTTTTAAGTAAACGGATGCTTAAACTGAGTGATTAGAAAAAAATTTGCCAAATTTTTAAATTTTAAAGACGATTTTGGTAAAACTATCATGTGTTCACGCAAATTCAGGAAAGAATTTCAGTGGTGCTAAGAGGTTTCTATAGACCCAGTTCAATCAGTTTAATACAATAAATCATATCCACACTACACTGCACTTTGATAAGTTTCAATAAAACATCCACTTGATCATTTTTTTATTTTATTCATAACAAGCCTCAGTACTGACCTTGTATGCCTTTCACGAAACGGATAAATTATGATGCGATTTGACCAACAATCTGATATTGTGCAGAATTGTTTTTTGATGTTCATTTAAAAGAAAATATTTTAAATCGTTTGCCATAATATTAAGCAGACAATTCGTGCTCTTATCTAAGCCAACAAAAAGACCAATTGCATTTATTTTTAGAAAAACTTATTTTACAATAATCTAGAAATTAACTTAGCAGCGTGAAGCAGATGGGCAAGAGCTCCAAGCGCACCAGATGAAATATTTCATCGAAATTTCAGTCAACGTATGGAATCATCTTGCATTTTATCCACAAATACGCGCTAATTTTGGGTTGTAAGAGTTTCTACGTCGATATAGAAAAATTTTTTTGCTTACCCTCAACAAACTAAGCTTATCCTAAATTTTTGAAAATGGTAAGTCAGCAATTTGCATTTTCAAATCTGTTGAGATTTTCAATGAAAATTTGGTTCAAAGCATTTTGCTGGATGCAAATGCAACTTGCATTGGTAATGCACTTGCAATTTGAAAATCTATTTGCATCATTACTTTTGATTAGCGAAACAGCAAATGTCTAAATGCGTCTTCAACCTAACAAAGTTAAGATGCTCTGCAATTGGCAAAATTGCCAACAATTCAAATATTTTTGGGTTTTGAATTTTCATTTCAATAAAATGAATGGCAAAGCAACTTTGTCTAGCAGTCGGCAAAATAGGGTGCGAAAGAAAATAAGCCATTGATGCAAAAGTGACACATTCGGTTGGTAAAACAGATTAGTGAACGCATGTCGGCCAAGGTGTTGGGCTACTTCGTATCTAATTAATTGACACTCAAACTGCCCGCACTGCTATCCGACACTTTAGCGAACCTTATTTCAAAAATTGCTGTCAACTGAATTTGGGAAATTTGCCAAATTATATTCTTTTAAAAATAATCGCCAGAATATTTTAACAAGACATTGAGCGATTGCAAAATCATTGGCAGTATAAATATAATTAAAACTATGGAGGGATGATTTTCCCAAAGGAAAGCTTCGTAACTTTTTAAATAAGCTTCACATTGAGGGCAATGCGATTTGACATTTTGACCGAATTTCAAACCATGCAGTTTCCGATAGTTAACGCATTCACCCAAATGGTTCGTAACTAACCTAACTAAAGATTCGTAATGATAATGAAGAGATCAGGAACCCTCATTTCTATAATCTCAGTCGCTTACTAGGAACGGCATTTTTGACACGCATTGAGGTCTCAGTAAGGCTTTTCTCAGTGCCTTCAAAATAACGATGTTTTCAATCACGTGGCTGGACATTGAAAGCTGCCACACAACAGGAATAGCCTGAATACATTAACTTCTTGTCACTTGAACGTGCATAATATAATCGAATTGGCAGTGCAAGTGCCAGTTTTGGTATTTTATCAAACTTACTGCACATTGGTGTTTCCTTAAAATGCGATTTGCGATTATGCAGGCACAAAAAATGTGGCTATGTAGGCTAATCCAGGCCTAAATCGTTATTTATCCACTTGCAATCAAAATATATTTAGCACAAATATAGTGAATTCTGATGATGACTTTTTCTATTTTTCTTGCCTTTCACGTGCTGGCTGCCATTAAATGCATTCAAAATATATTGATGTATTGGTGTTTTCATTTAACAAAACATCATTGCTTACTGCCTCTGAGAGATGCTGATACGCCGTCTCCGAAAACGTAATGCAAGAATTTCGCTATTCTCGAATGCTTCTGAATTTTTACATGAATGTTTGTAAAGAAAGCGATTTAGTAGTAGAGAGGTTAAGTTTTAAAATAGGTTTCTATTAGAAGAATGCACCAATGGCGTTCTAAATCACTGATGGGCTGCTTTTAGCAGCAGGTAGGTCGGAGTACATTAGTTATAGTAGTTGCCCATGGATCTGAAATATTTTAATTGCAACTGGTTTAAGTTAGACCGGCACTGGAGGATTCTATTGACACCCTTGGTTGTTAGTGCGTATTCGCGAAACTATAATTGACAATGAGACTTTGTCTGAGTTAACGAGCAGGTTTCTTCTTTATTTTTGCCCTTCGTCTTGAAATTATCTGCATTGAAATTATCAAATTCAAAGGTGTTTTATTTCAGATAAGCACAACTTTTTGATTTCAGCTACCTCTATAGTAATACAACTTCCGGAATTATTATTTAAAATAATAGTTTTATCTTTTTGTCTTCTGATTGCGTGATAAAATACAGAACATCGACATAAAGCAAACGTATTCGTTTAGCAAAATAAGGCGCGACCAACATGATTCGAAATTTTCAATTGGAAGTCTTATACTCTCTAGAATTCAGCTGCTTATCAGTGAAATTTTTTAAAGGGTAACCGAAATGATCTTCATTCAGACCATTTGATTAGGGCCGCTATATTTCGATAATCAAATAGAGAATCCTAGAATTAAATTGGAACAGGTGAGCTTTTGCAAAAACAACTTGTCTGGGGCTGTTAAAGTGTTTCTTCTATAGCAGCATGTTAATACGTCAGCGCTTGATTTGCTCCTTTCAGCTATTTTAAATATTATCTCAATTAAACTGAACATATGCGTGAAGCTCGAAGAAAGGGCTATTAACTTCCATGAAGGAAGATAGAGGCAAAAGTTTCAGATTCTTTAGACACCCTTGTCTGATTTCGCTTATATGGATTTGTGAATCTAATAGTATGGATGGCCTTACTCGAGGGCAGAAACCACCCATTCAATCTTTTTTTTAATCCTTAATAACTGAGATGCACTCCTATTAAGTTTACCGTTTTAGAAACAACCAATGGTAGATGTGTCTTGGTGGACACTGCGTCATTTCGAGTAATAGAATAAACCTCGTAGATATTTTTTTCATAATTTTGCGTTGAAGTTCAAGTGTTCAGTAGATGTGCACATGCTTCATAGTAACTTTAATCCTCCATCACCTGGCAAGTATGTATGTGTCTTTCAGCTTGCGACCATGTGTAGCCAAGGTTCCTGAAAACTTGCGCTGATAATAGATTTCCACCTTGGTTAGTTATATTATAAGAAATGTTGGAAGGCATGTGTGGTGCAGATAACCGCTTATCTTATTACGCCAACCCCAACCGCACTCGTGACCGCTGCACAACATGTCTGAAACGCAAGCGACGGTTTGCACCATGTACTGTTTACTTTATGGTGGACTTGACTTGTTGACTCCGTAAATTTTCATACTATTTCTATTATTAATGATGGCAATTCCGTCTGATCTTCCGCCACTTCAATTGAGATTAATTTATCATGTTACATATATTAAGTGAACAGCTATTATCTTCGAAATTCCTAAGTCAAAATTTTACGTGGATCAAAATTTTGTCCCATTCAATGATCAAGAAAATGTAAGGACTGACTTTGATATATTTTATCCTAACGTCTTGCTTATGCGTCCTGTCGTTGCAGGTCTTTTTAAAAAAGCACCCGCCTGAGCATTGACCACTAATTTCTCTGCACGCGGTACCTCTATCGTATCATTTATTGATCGTCATTTATTTTTGACATATAAATCAAAATATTTTTATTTGATATGCAAATGTATTGTGCTAGAAATTGAGCACCACGCAGTAATCGAAAACATAATGCTACTCATGTGCAATATCTGATATTTGTAAAATAAAGGAAGTCAATCAAATTGTTTCCATTGACATAGGGAAAATATGAACAAATGCAAATCAAATTCATGGAATGTATTTGCTCTTCTGAAATATAAATGAGCGCGTTTAAAAATGGATCAAAGTATAAGAATTAGTTTCTTGAAATAGTATATCAACACACATTTGGTCATGTCCAAGAAATCTACATAAAATAAGAATACATTCAATCGAATTGTCAATTTGGTTTCGATTGCGCCAATATTTAAGGTTAAAAATTATTTTGCCAAACGAAACCTTGCTTTGTAATCAGTGGGATAAATGAGTAGGTTCAAAAACTAAAATAGCATCTGATTTGTTTTTTTTAACTTCAGCCCTGGATTTACAGCGCAGTTTATTTATATGACCAAAATGCATCAAGTCTGCAATTGAATAGAAGCAAACATGGAATTTCTAAAGGTTGCAGAAAAACTCCAAATGTTAGTAGGTCATTGAAAATTACACTCACATAAACAAAGAAGTGCATAAATCTTGGTTTCAAGCATTTTCGCGCTGTTTTATATGTTTGGTTTCCATTGTTACAATATTGAAAATGGCTTCAAGGAGCGAATTAAGCGCTGACTTATCAACATGCCACTATAAAAGAAATAATTTAATAGCCACCAGACAAGATCTTTCTGTAAAAGCTTATCTATTCTTATATGAATTCGAGAATTGAGTAGTTGATTATTAAAACATACCAGCCCTAATCTAATGGTCTGCACAAAACGCATAAGAGAGTGGCTTCAGTTTCTTAAAGATTTGATCGATTATCCTTAAAAAAATCACTGATAAGCAATTGGTTCCTAGAGAGCTTTATGTTTCAACTTATAAGTTGCGACTCTCGTTAGTCACGCATTTTCAGCAGAATAGAGTGCTGGCGCTCCCAATTTCGTTAGAGGAATACATTTGTTTCGTGTCACAATTTTGTGTTTGATCAGGCAATTAGACAGCAAAAAGATCAAGCTAGCAATTGAAATAATATCACTATTTGGGTATGTGAAATTAAATATTAGTGCCAATCTGAAATCAAACACCTTTGAACTTGACATTTTCAATGCAGATGATTTCAAATCGAAGGACAAAATGTAGAATAAAAACTGTTCGTTAACTCAGCTGAAGTCTCACAATCAACTATTGTTTCGCGAACGCGCACTAACAGCTTAGGGTGTCACTATAATCCACCAGTGCCAGCCTAACTTAAACCAGTTGCAATCAAAATATTTCAGATCTATAGGCAACTACTATAACTAATGTACTCTGACTTACCTTCAGCTAAAAGCAGTCAATCATTGATTTAAAACACCATCGGATCATTGTAAATATAGAAACTGGTGTTAGAATTTAACTTTTTTGAAACCTTTTACTGCTAAATTGTTTTCTGTATGAACATTCACGTTGCATTCAGTAGCGTTTTAGCAGCAAAATTCTTTCGCTTGAAATGATTCTGCTACATGCATCCAAGCTTTCCATTACAATTCTCCAGTTTTACTACCAACCAACATGTTTGGCCAATGGGTAAGTTACCTCAAACTGCATGGTAGGAAATTCAGTTGAAATTTCAAATCAAATTGCCGGAAATGTGAAGCTTATTTAAAAAATAACGAAATTGTCCGACGATAAGGACACGAGGTACTCTACCATCAAATGGAAGAAGTCAGGGATAGGACACAAGTAAGAAGGAATTTTCCCTTTATGATTTTACTATATTTATGCTGCAAGTGCATTTGCAATCGTTAAACGTCCTGCTAAAGAGTTCCAGTGATTCCTTTATCTGAGTAGATTTTCGCAAATTTTACAAATTCAGTTAAATAAACCTTTAGTGATAAGTCTCGCTAAAGTATCGGGTGGAAGTGTGAGCAGCATGAGTGTTACTTGAATAGGTACGAAGTAGTCCGACACCTTGACCTACATGCGCTCACCAATCTGTCTACCAACCGAATGTGGCATTTTGCATGAATGGCTTATTGTTTTTTCACACCCTAACTTACCGACTGCTAGACTAAGCCTTGCTTTTTGTTAGAACTATGTTGGTATTAACTAAGGGGAATTATGTGTCTGTCGCTGCAATGCGTGTTGCAACATATCGAACTGATGAGAATTAGAGCGTAGTGGTATCTAAGAGGCCTCAAAGTCTTAATTCCGAATTCAGTCGGTCTGTGACGCATTTCTGGACTAGTATTCTAGGTCTTCGGTTGTACTTTCAGTAGTCTGATACCAGTGCAACTAGCTGAAACTTGTCATGATTGCCTTATTCGGCTTAAAGCCTTCCGAGGCCGAGTGGAGGAGGCCGTCTTCTCTGCGGACTGTTGCTTTCATTCTTGCGGGTTTAGACGGGTGAGAAGTCCCTAAATCAACAAATCTAGGTGCTTGAAAGTGGGGTTGGGTGCCAGCAGGTCCGCGGTAACCTCCACCTCTCCCCTATATCCCTCTCTAGCTCACTCTTTCATTCTTCTTTCAGCTAGTAGTTATTCTCTCTGCTCTTTGGCTACCAACCATTTCCAACTATCTTACACTGAATGATTCCTTAACTTTTCATTCAAACAGCATACTTCTTCTCCCGTGGGACCTTCCAACGCACCATTTATTGCATGTCTTTTCTTTTCGGATCATAAATTAAAATATTTGCATTTGATAGGCAGATATTTTGGGCTAGAAACTAAGCATAACCCAGTAATCGAATAAAGGTGAATGCTTGAGACTGAACCTCGAAGATATAAGCTGTCTTATTTTCAATTCTACATTGAAACTTAAGGGCTCAGTATAGCGATTGGGATCCTACATCACCTGGCAAGTATGCAATAGCCCTTCAACTCGCTTTTTCTGAAGACTTGCGCTGATTATGGATTCCTTCCATGGTGGGTCATATTGTAAGGAGGGTTGGAGGGGATGTTTGGACAAGATCACAGCTTAGATTATCAAGCGAATTCCAAGCACAGTCATGATCTATGGACGACATGTCTTACACACAAGCGATAGTTTACATCGTGAACACTGCACATTTGATATTGGTTTCATATTATTGGGGCAGCCGAACGTGCTATTAATTCCAAAGTCAAACATGTTCAACTCGAAATCGCGGATGCATTACATAGCAACAGAGAAAGTATTTAGCTAATATGCAAGCCTGTTTAAATGGCCTTGACGTGTTGACACTTTACTGTTTCCCGATATTTTTACTGTCAATCTTACCGATTCGTTTCTGATCTTTCCCCATTTTTATTGCGATTAGTTTATCATATTTCTTATGTTTATTTAATAAGGATGTTTTTTTCGAAATCTTTTTGCTTAAATTCAGATCGAAATTTGTCAGTCAAGATTTTATAATTTTGTCTCGACGTTCATTAGTGGATAAATATATATCACTTTCGCCTATAAAATGATTCAGAAAGTTTTCAACCTGATAAAGTCTATGGGAGTAAGTTTGTTTCACTAACCACCTAAATTTTAAATTATTAACGTTTAATTAAGTATTACGCATATATTAATGAAAAGTTAACAAATTTAAAAAGATAAAGGACCAACATTCAACAAATTAAACATTTTTGTTCAATTTTTTTAAAATAAATATTTTTGCAATAAAAGACGATTGTTGGCGGTGGCCAATTGATTGATGTTAAAAGCCATAGCCAATGAGACTGATAAAGGTGAAAATTGACAAAGATTTATGTCAAAATGGCGAGTCAAATATAATGGTCCTTTGAAATAAGGTTGATAAGCCTGTATACAGTAATGCCTCTCATATAAGTAGCAATGCTCATCCTTTGTAGTTTCACCTGCAATCAAGTTTATCATGAATCTGTTTGAACATGAAAATGCCATTAAAATAAGGTAGTGAAGTTTCGGCTAATTAATTGACTGATTGGGGTGAGATCGGTGGTTCAATGTAGACTAAAGAAGACTTTCAGTGCATGTATTTTTTCATTCATTCGAAAAATTAGTGCCCTGCGCTGCTGCCGATGCATGCATCGTAGCTCTTCTGGCAGTGCTTAAGATGCAGCAAGAGTGCACTAAGCACAGTCTCACGTTGAAATGGTTGGACTAACGAAGAAGGATTATGCGGTGCTGTTGCTAACGTGAATGTCTAAAAGACGTAAACGGGCGTGTGTGTAGGATCTGTCAGTCATTCTGGAAATGGCTGCAGGCTAAACGAATTTGACAGAAGAATACTGGAGCATTCTCGTCAGCTTGGTGCCTCTATGATCTGTCAATACTTCTGACACTAAAGCCTATTTAATTGTTCTTGCTCTCTAAGTAGTATCAGGTTAGGCTGACAAGAAGGCATCGAATGTGGAAAAAAGGTTGACCAAACGGGGAAGGCAACAAAGCAGAGGTTGTTAGCGAATCACGCCGAAGAATATATCAACGGTAAATTCCTCCATTAATGCCATCTGCGGGCGCATCGCTAATGATTCGAGCTGATTAGCTCACTACTTTGCTACATGCACGGACTTTCCACAATCCAGTTTGAGATCATGAATTCAGCTATTTGCGAGGAATATCCTGCCTCGTTTAAAAGGCTTTATAAAGACGGAATGCATATCACTTCGAACCATACCCTCTGTTTTCGAATTGTTGCTGGTGCTGTTCAAGCACCCTTCAGAGTATCGTGAATGTTATTTCGATGTGTCTGGTACTTTAAATACTCTGGCCTCATAGATCAAGACACCGGTGAGCCAGATGGTGCAATAAAAGCTAACGCAGTCAAGGCGAAAGGTACCTGCTCTCAAGGTGTCTCAATAACAATCTGAAAGCAACTCTGGTGGGTATTCTTGTCCATCCTGTGGTCTCTTATGCTATATCAGCTATTGTCTTGAGAGCAAAAGATAACAATCGATTCAACTAATTCTATTTGGTTTGTATCTCGAATTGAGCATTTGCCTTAGGACAAGGCTTTCTGTAGCATGCTCCAAAATTATTCCCAATAAGTGATACACATGCATCTAGTACGGCAGGTACAGATTTTGATCACTTCATTCAAACAATATTACTTAATCTTAAATGGAAAGATCTGCCACTAAACAGCGAAGCAAAAAGCTGAAAGATGGATAAGCGGATGGTATAGAGGTATCCGCGATAAGAGAGACAAAGAAATTGCGGTACGCAAGCAGTTGAGAACGAAGTGGCTAGCAAATCCCTTTTCAAAATCGCTCAAGGGATACAAAGTTTGACATAGAAGGGTGAACAACCTGAATCAAAAATGGAAACCAGCAAATCAAGAAGTGACAATGACCAGCTTTCAAGTATACCTCGCAGCGATTGAACCGCGGAATGTCTTCGTGCTCAACACGGACGCAGGTGATTATGCTTTTGGCAGAACTGGCTATAGACTCTCTGAAATGTCTCCATCAGACCTACTGTAATAACTCACTAAAACATATTCATCTTCTCTCCATGTGCTATTTACTAGGGCACAAATACGTCGATAGAAGGAGATCTCTCACCCAAGTAGAATACCAGCTTTCTTTGGTATACGTTTCGGATGCTACACAAGGTCATAAGAAACAATGCTCGAAATTGATAGCTGGAGCGAATGAAGGAGAAAATTTTCGCAAGTGTATTAAGGAGTGAAATTCACTCAAATATATTCGCGTCGCCTCTCGGCACATTGCCAACAACAAACATGACTAAGAGTCATCCAAATGGAGAGGGCAACGCTTCCTATGCCTTTTTTCACAAAATTGATCCACTTGATGATCTCTCATGTCCGAGATATTTGGGTACTAGATTGTGGCCAATTAACTTACCTTAACTTTGCAAACCACGACTTGAGCAAAGTAGCTCTGAGTAGAAAAAGAAGCTCATGATTTCAATTAACTTATTTGAACTACCAAAGTGCCGCTTTTCTAATGCTTCTGGCCCTTTGAATTGCAATGCACTTGATTGAATATGAACTTAGAGATCTGAATACTGGACAGAAGCGAATTGGCCATCAGTCCTGTGGTAGCCATTGCTATTGAGTCTAGTCTCGTTGATTGTTCGCCTGACCATGGGTCCGCATCAACATATTGAAGGAGATGATCTGGTGTTGCTGTGCAGCAAGCGATCATAGGCAACATATTCTAGTGCTCGATGTGGCATTTAATTGGGAAGATTATAAAATCCGAATGAAGAACTCCATTGTCAGTGGAGCGACATTGCTTCCATTGCCTACGAAATCATAAAATCAAACCTAATTGACACTCGCGTTTAAACCACATTTAGGAGGCTTTCGATCGACCCTCGTCGATAAAGGACAGGTAATGGCACTGAAACTGCAACTGATAACCACATCCACTCCTGTCTAAGTCTCCTTTTAAGTCAATGCATAGAAAATCCTGAATGAGTTGTCAAGCCCCAGATAATCACTGCCTGTAACCATTGCATGACTTTGCCTATCAACATTGCTGCCGCAAGAGAAGCACTGGGAGGCAGAGTTTGTGTGAGAAGTTGTCGAACGCTACTCATTTGTACACTTATTCAACTCTCTGAATGCCTTCGTCTACTTCACTTCAGAGAATCGCCTCCATGTTCATTCACTCGTGTCCACCAACGATCAGTAAATGAGTGCTGTGGGTACTTTAAAAATCGCTGTGGTGTCAGAACATGACATTGCAAAGCCAACCATGCCGACTTTAGCAAATGTCTTAATTACTGATAGTGCGCATATCGATTCTGTGTAGCTTGGCATTCGCGGTTTCATCAAAGTAGAAATGGCAATTAGCTCAAATATTTCACTTGAACAGCTGAGGATTTAGAAACACCGAAATGCTATTGATCGAAACAGCTACTGCTCTCGACGCCTCACAGGATGCTTGATGATATGGCTCGGCAAGTGTTTAAATAATCACTGAAAGCCATTAAACATCAGGTGTGTATTGTAATTTAGTAGAGCCATAGCAGTTAGAATCTCCACATACTTACCGTTTATACCAAGGCGGATTGAATAAAAATGTCAGCATTTGTGTTACCAATTACGCTAGAATGTGAGTAAATTAGCCCTTTCCGCCCACTATTGATGGCACAGAAAACCTAACGGTGGTAGTTGAATCTGCTCAGCTAACATCCAGAATTCATGGATTTAATTTACGGCCAATTGCGAAGGTGCAGCTTCTTCAGATTTCGCCTCACAAAGATGCACTGAAGAGTCATTCAGACGTGATGACATGATCATCCTAGTTCGCATTTAGACCGCACCAATGAGGTTCAGAAATTAAGACATCGACACTCATGCTGCAAATTTCATGCAAGTAAACACTCGCAGACCGTTTGCGTTCTCAAGGCTTCCGGCGTGAATGCCTGCTGCACAGAACAAAGGAGAACGAAAACGATAACCTCTTCAGCGTCTTAGTTTTTCAATGCAAACATGGTTAAATAACCATTTTCAGTGAACAAACAAGTAGCCTGAATGCCAAATCCAAATAGTAATTTAAGTTAGGTTTTCTGGGATGCGTTTACAAGTTCAATGCTTAAATACAAATCCGAAAACAATGTTAAACATCTTCTCTGCCATTAAAATATACCATTAAGCTATATCCCTTTATTTATTGAATAAGTAAGCTCTTTGTTTCTAGGACCTGTCGAATGCGTCTCGATCATCATCATTGACATGTAGAGTGATGTTTAACGCTAAAAAATAACTGATGTTTCATACATAAAAATTTATATTGCAAGTCTTTCCTACTTCTAATTCTTCTACATTCAACTCTATCAGGGGCTAAGACTAGCCGCTTGGCAAACGCGCTGTGCAAATCCATTCCTCAGTCGTAAGAATTTGCCCCTTACGCATATGTTGGAAGAGGATTCTCTCCACTGACAATGGAGTCCTCCATTTGGAATTGACATTCTTTCCGAATAACTGCTACATCATCCGACAAAATATGTGGTCTATGATTGCTTGTTACACAGGAACACCGGATGACCTCATTCAATGAGAACGATGCGTTGTAGCCTAGAGAATCAAATGTGTATCTTTCATGAAATCCTGTGGTTCCTCCTCACCTGTTAGGGCAGGTCCCAAGGACTTATTGGGGGTACAACTGAAATACTATAAAGTTACAAATTATAGCATAGAGCAGTTATTTGAGTTTATCGACCCGCTGGCCTTATCTCGGCTTGGTTGCATGGCGCAACAACATTCAGTTCTCCTGCTGCACTTCGTGGAGTACCTGGGATAGAGTTCTTCTCAGCCGTGATGGAGGAGATGTCTATTTCATCCTGCCTAAGGAACTTTTCGATGCATTCTTTTTTCCTATCTTCCATTCTTTCATTTATCTCATTCGTATTCAGCTTTTCTGCTTTTTCTTATTCAGTTTGATTCTTTCCACTTCTCTGTTGGTTTTGCCCTTTCTCTGATTTCGACCGAAGGGCGTCTTGTATATTTTAAGGCAGTCAATAAGAGGGCAATTTAGTCTAGGGTCGAGCATCTCTTCAGTTCTATGTTCTTCTTTCCTTATTCTGGCGAAAGATCTTAGGCAGTTTGCGATGGTACAGACAATATCACGTTACCTTTCTCCTACCAGTCTAAGTGTATAATTTTCGGCTCGAACTTTAGGGCTTTTCTTTGGATCTAGTAGCAATGAATCTGAATGCTCTTGACATATTTCTTTCGCATCCTTAATTAATTGAAGCATCCAATCCCTTGTGTGTGAAGCTTTATTAGTTGCACCTTTTTCAACGTTACTGTCAAGTATGAAGAGTATCAGGCTATCTTTGTTCACCTTTAAGCTCTTCCATAAGTTCAACCTCTTTGTCTGTATAAGACTTGCAAGGTTACGCATTGGGAGTTTATTTCGGAGTTTCTCGACAGTTTTGGCTCTTAGCAAATACAGTCCAAGTATCATACGTCGAGCCATAATTTGTATTGTTTTCAGTCGATTGTTATCTCTTACTCTCAAGACAATAGTAGATAATTAATAGGCGATTGCAGGATCGACAAAAAATTCCCACCAGATGCGCTTTTAGGGAGTTTTTGAGACTTCTTGAGCGCAGAAATGGTCGCAGAAGTATAAGGTGCCTTTGTGCTCTGGTTAAGTTTGCTTTTATTGTTCCGTCTGGCTCACCGGTGTCTTGAATGATGGAACCAAGATATTTGAAGTATGAGGCACGTCGAAACGACATTCCAACTGCCTCAAGAGGCGCTTGGTCCTCACCGTCTCCAATTTGAAACCAGTATATATTTTAGCTGCGATTTGCATTCCATTTTTTTGCATCGTTTTCGCCAGATGCTCTTTTAACCTGATAGCTACGGCTTTATTTGGCGCAATTAGACATGGTCATTGGCATAAGCTCAATAATTTTAGCTGCCATCTTTTACCCGAGTGATCGATCATCTGTACTGCACTGCCCTTGACTGAGGAGAAGGCTTCATCCAAAATGAGTTGAAAGGTTATGTTGAAGAGAAGTGGTTCCTCTTTTAAGTCTTGTCTTACACCACGTTTCATCTCAAAATAGTCCCTTGTTCCCCTCAGTTTTCCCTTCGGTGCGTCCATCAAGGACTTTACTGAGTAGATTATTTGCCAAGAACAGCCTAGATCTATCATTCGGTTGATTATTGCAGCTGTAGGCAACGAGTCAAAGGCCTTTTCCAGGTCGACAAACACAAACACTATCTTCTGCTTCTGGTCCATGGCTTTCTGTATAATGTTTCTTACTCCAAGTATAGCCTGTTCGGTTGATCTTCCTTCACAGAATCCAAATTGGGTTCTTGAGGGTAGTTCGTCAAGATGGTGCTTCAAACGTTGGCAGAGAATAGACGCATATAACTTGCCTAGTGCATCTAGAGGGAAGATTGATCTATAGTTTTCAGGGTCTGTCCGCGAACCTTTCCGCTTGTAGATACTTACAACTTCAGCATCAATCCAAGCTCGAGGTATAGGAGTAGTCCCATTGTGGAAGTCGTTTAACACTTTTAGAAGGTAGTTATTTAGACACTGATTGGCTCATTTTAGTAGTTCAGATCTAATTTCGTTTTCGCCGGGACTTTAATGTAATTTTAGTCTGTTTAAAGCCATCTCGATCTCCTCCATCGAAATAAAGGAGTCACTTGGTAGTTGAGCATAATTTTAATTTCTTCAGTGGTTCTTTCCTTAAACAGTTCCCGGTAGTGTGCGACCAGATCTTTTAGGTTAACTAGTGTCCCTCCAGTTTGTGCGTTTTATGAGGAGTTTTCCTTCATTTTGTTCTTCAGCAACATGAAAGCTTGACGAGGTCATTTCTCTGCGAGATGTACAGGAAAGTTGGTTAATCCCTCTCCTTGATATACTTTTTTTCCAGTTTCATATCAGGTTGTTCACCTTGTTTCTCTGCTCATTGTACCTCATAAATGTTTCCTGAGATAAATTTGAGAGCCAGTTTGTTCTCAGCTGATTTTATAGCTGTAGTTCCCTGTTTTCCTTCTCGCAGATAGCTGGATACCATCCGTTTTTCTTTCTAAAGATTTTAAGACATCTTCGTATGTGGTAGTCAAAGGGTCCTGACGTAGTTCCCTTTTGAGATGTTCCTGGTTTGTTTCCTTCAATTTTCGTATTTGTTTCATGACTTTAAACAGTTGCCATCTTTGCTTTTGAATATTTATGCCCTCCTTCAGAGTTCTGTTCTTACTTTTGCCTAAGCATTTTCCGAGATGCGATTTGAGCTTGAGGATCACCGTTATTAAGCAGTGATCAATGATTTCATCTGCCTTTATAGAAGTTCGTATATCACTTATTAGGAATAGATTTAATCTTCTCATCAGAACAAAATCAAGAGTAGCACCTTTCCCTGCAGGGTGGTACCAGGTCAGTCTTCGAGTCATTGGTTTCCGAAAGAAAGTATCCATCACGTGTAATTTATATTCTTGGCATAGTCCTAACAACCTTAGACCGTTTTCTGTAGTGTCTTCTTGATCAGTAAAGGGACCAATTAGTTGGGCAGCGATGTTACGGGCATCAGATCCCAGTCTGCAGTTGAAATCACCAAGGATAATTATTTTTGTGCAGTAAGAAAGCAGTAGTTTTTAGGTTTTGGCCACAAAATTGTAGAAGGATTCTTTAACCGTTGCGTCCCCCGTACACCCGATCGGAGCATAGCATCCATTAGTCCAACTTTACTCCTCCAATTTGGAGTGTCAGTGTTGCCAGTCTGTTTGAGACAGGGTTAAATTCAGCTTTTATGTTCTTCTTAAACAAAAAGGCGGCCCTAACACTTAGTCTAGGGCTTTCGCTGTTTCCAGTGTTGGAGAAAGCGTAGTTGTCGATAGTTAAGGAGCAGGAATTCATTCGTGTTTTTCGTTAAGGCAACAATCTCCATACCCTTACCATAATTCTCTTCAGCTATCTGGCGGAATTTCCAACCATTGCTACAGCCGCGCACGTTCCATAATCCGAGTTTCAGTCCATGGATCCAGGTAGTGTGTCGTATCTTTTTTGAGGGGCTGTTCGTGGTCTCTGACTTTATTGCTTTTGGCATAATAATGAATTTGTACGTCCGGTGGCTTATTAGTCCCCTCCGACCACCACTCTCTTTAGCCCCCTGGGTTGTCCTAAAGGTTACCAGTGGTTACCACGTAGAGAAAGAGAGTAGGATTAACCACCAAACGTTTTGAGTGCAATGAGCAGCCGCTCGATTATGTGCGGTTTGGTCAATTTTATTTATACTATCTGGTCAATTCCCACCCAACTGCCTCAACAAGCAACTGCAACAAGCAACACAGACAGAGGAGAGTAAAAGCACTTACCAACATCTCGCTTCTCTGGTCACTTTTCTGGCATGTTTTTGCAGTACAGGCAGCTGTTCAACTTTCGTAATGGCACCTCGTCCGTCCTCGAAATTGTTAATGCAGACAATCCGCATAACTCTGGCTTTCTATAGTCCAGTTTGAGTCCAGATTCCAGTTTGGATCGGTGAGTCTAGGTATTTGCGTCGTACAAAATTTCACCAGTCAGGGAGCTAATAAGAAAATGCTAATTTTGTCATATGACATTAGGTCAGGTATGCATGCATATCTAACACCACAATAAGGAAATCGCAATTGTGCGAAGTTGAAAAAGTGATGAGCCACACTGATACAGCAAACGAACAGCTTGAAGGAGGGTAAAAGCACGAAGCTACTGCTGCAAGGCTAGTTGACAATAGCGCTTCTGATGCTTTTTGTTCGATGTTGCGCTGTGACAAGAATGAGCAAATGGAAGGAAACGCGACAGGGTAGCAAGAGAAAGTTATCACTGTTACAACGATGCTTGATCAGATCAACTCACTTGCAACAAGTAAGCTTTGGACAGTAAAGTGGAAGAGGAACGTGAAGACATGGTTAGAGGATAGATGATGATGCAAAGATTGATTACAGGATCTTTTCTCAAACACAAGTTTGGGCTCCAAATGGTGGAGGTAATGCAATGTTTGAGCATTTTTTTTTTTTTTATTAATTTTTTTCCTCAATGTGACAGTCAGCGTTTTGTAAGTGACTAGCTCTTGAATACCATGAAGAACCCTTATATTGATAAGCATAAGCCTGACAATGAGCTAGAGAAACAGAATGCAGCTAAGTATTTGGAGATTGAACCTGTTCTTCTTCTTTTCCATCCAGTGCTTTTTAGTGTTCGCTCTCACTTTCAACTTCTATCTGCTTCTGCCCTCTGACGGACACTGTTGTGTCTAGTGACTTCGTGTAGTGGTTAATGAAGTAGCACATACAAACCATGAAGACAATAACTTACGGAAGGTTAAAATCAGCAAGCGTCATTTTCGAGCCCATCTGGACCAATAGAGCTGATACTGCTCTTAGGGTCGAACACATCAAAATATCCATTTTCATACCAGACTCGCAACGTTGGGCTTCATTTGTATTAAATTCTGTAGAGTATGCCCAACTACTGCCTGTGTGTTAATAGAGCCTATCCTCGATTTGATTTGCCTTTTTGTCCTTTGATTCCTGCCCTACGTAAGTAATCATCCAGCGTTAGTGGTCATCAATCAGAAAGTAGTGTTTCATCTCGATTGGGCGTGATCTGTGTCAGAATGAAATCTACTGTGCACTATCGGTTCCTTATTCTGATTGACAATAAAAGAAACAATCGACTTCAAGCGATTCGGAATATGGCTAGACCTAACAATCTTGGATTGTACTTGCAAAACGCCAAAAATGTAGAGGAACTCCGTAATTTAGCAAATCTTACATAGGCCAAGAAGTTGAACCCATGGAAGAGGTTGTCAGTGGACAAGCACACTCTGATACTCTTCATAAATGGAAAACTTTGAAATCGAGAAACTGAGGAAGCCTCACCTACAAGGAATTGGATGCTTTAGTAAACTACCGATGCGAAAGAAATATGGCAAGGGGACTGCGATCCAAAGGAAAGCCTTAAAGATCGAGAGGGTATCCATACACCTAGGTTGATAGGAGAAAGGCAACATGGCATTGTCTGTACCAACGCGGACTGCAAAAGACGAGACAATCGAGAAGGTCACTAAAGTGAAGAGACACTGGGCCGTTAGCTAAAGTGCATTTCTAAAGACTGCATTACAAGATACAAGGCTCATTGATGGCCAAAGAGAACTAATAGGGATCGCCAAACTTCGTTTGCAATCGCAGAAGTTGATGATAGGTAAGGCTGCTGTGAGTTCATTGCCTTATTTTGGGCCTGTAGAATTAGGCCTGCTGGTGGACTCGTCTATTTCCCTTTCAACAGCAGCATGGGTGACGAAAGATTGGTTCGATTAATTCGTGAGTGCTTCGTGGAGCAACGCGGATCAACGCAGGAATCGTGACGCTCACTGACACCACCTGCATGATCGAGTGTAAATCCCAGGCTTTCGTCGGCTTAAAGTCGGATCGCAGTCCCCTTGTCATATTTCTTTCGCATCGGTAGTTTACTGAAGCATCCAATTCCTTGTAGGTGAGGCTTCCTCAGTTTCTCGATTTCAAAGTTTTTCATTTATGAAGAGTATCAGAGTATGCTTGTCCACTGACAACCTCTTCCATGGGTTCAACTTCTTGGCCTATGTAAGATTTGCTAAATTACGGAGTTCCTCTACATTTTTGGCGTTTTGCAAGTACAATCCAAGATTTTTAGGTCTAGCCATATTCCGAATCGCTTGAAGTCGATTGTTTCTTTTACTGTCAATCAGAATAAGGAACCGATAGTGCACAGTAGATTTCATTCTGACACAGATCATGCCAAATCGAGATGAAACGCTACTTTCTGATTGATGACCACTAACGCTGGATGATTACTTACGTAGGGCAGGAATCAAAGGACTAAAAGGCAAATCAAATCGAGGAAAGGCTCTTTTAACACACAGGTAGTCGTTGGGCATATTCTAAAGAATTTAATACAAATGAAACCCAACGTTGAGAGTCCGGTATGAAAATGGATATTTTGATGTGTTCGACCCTAAGAGCAGTATCAGCTCTATTGGTCCAGATGGGCTCGAAAATGACGCTTGCTGATTTTAACCTTCCGTAAGTTATTGTCTTCATGGTTTGTATGTGCTACTTCATTAAGCACTACACGAAGTCACTAGACACAACAGTGTCCGTCAGAGGGCAGAAGCAGATAGAAGTTGAAAGTGAGAGCGAACACTAAAATGCACTGGATGGAAAAGAAGAAGAACAGGTTCAATCTCCAAATACTTAGCTGCATTCTGTTTCTCTAGCTCATTGTCAGGCTTATGCTTATCAATATAAGGGTTCTTCATGGTATTCAAGAGCTAGTCACTTACAAAACGCTGACTGTCACATTGAGGAAAGAAATTAATGTAGGAAAGAACAAGCTAGAGTTGATTCTTACGCTCTGACTTTTCATCACTTTTCTTTACATGCTCAAACATCGCATTACCTCCACCATTTGTAGTCCAAACTTATGTTTGAGAAAAGATCCTGTAATCAATCTTTGCATCATCATCTATCCTCTTACCATGTCTTCACGTTCCTCTTCGTCTCCTCTTCCACTTTACTGTCTAAAGCTTACTTGTTGCAAGGGAGTTGATCTGATCAAGCATCGTTGTAACAGTGATGACTTTCTCTTGCTACTCTGTCACGTTTCCTTCCATTTGCTCATTTTTGTCACAGCGCAACATCGAACAAGAAGCTTCAGAAGCGCTATTGTCAACTAGCCTTGCAGCAGTAGCTTCGTGCTTTTACCCTCCTTCAAGCTGTTCGTTTGCTGTATCAGTGTCGCTCGTCACTTTTTCAACTTCGCACAATTGCGATTTCCTTATTGTGGTGTTAGATATGCATGCATACCTGACCTAATGTCATATGACAAAATTAGCATTTTCTTATTAGCTCCCTGACTGGTGAAATTTTGTACGACGCAAATACCTAGACTCACCGATCCAAACTGGAATCTGGACTCAAACTGGACTATAGAAAGCCAGAGTTATGCGGATTGTCTGCATTAACAATTTCGAGGACGGACGAGGTGCCATTACGAAAGTTGAACAGCTGCCTGTACTGCAAAAACATGCCAGAAAAGTGACCAGAGAAGCGAGATGTTGGTAAGTGCTTTTACTCTCCTCTGTCTGTGTTGCTTGTTGCAGTTGCTTGTTGAGGCAGTTGGGTGGGAATTGACCAGATAGTATAAATAAAATTGACCAAACCGCACATAATCGAGCGGCTGCTCATTGCACTCAAAACGTTTGGTGGTTAATCCTACTCTCTTTCTCTACGTGGTAACCACTGGTAACCTTTAGGACAACCCAGGGGGCTAAAGAGAGTGGTGGTCGGAGGGGACTAATAAGCCACCGGACGTACAAATTCATTATTATGCCAAAAGCAATAAAGTCAGAGACCACGAACAGCCCCTCAAAAAAGATACGACACACTACCTGGATCCATGGACTGAAACTCGGATTATGGAACGTGCGCGGCTGTAGCAATGGTTGGAAATTCCGCCAGATAGCTGAAGAGAATTATGGTAAGGGTATGGAGATTGTTGCCTTAACGAAAAACACGAATGAATTCCTGCTCCTTAACTATCGACAACTACGCTTTCTCCAACACTGGAAACAGCGAAAGCCCTAGACTAAGTGTTAGGGCCGCCTTTTTGTTTAAGAAGAACATAAAAGCTGAATTTAACCCTGTCTCAAACAGACTGGCAACACTGACACTCCAAATTGGAGGAGTAAAGTTGGACTAATGGATGCTATGCTCCGATCGGGTGTACGGGGGACGCAACGGTTAAAGAATCCTTCTACAATTTTGTGGCCAAAACCTAAAAACTACTGCTTTCTTACTGCACAAAAATAATTATCCTTGGTGATTTCAACTGCAGACTGGGATCTGATGCCCGTAACATCGCTGCCCAACTAATTGGTCCCTTTACTGATCAAGAAGACACTACAGAAAACGGTCTAAGGTTGTTAGGACTATGCCAAGAATATAAACTACACGTGATGGATACTTTCTTTCGGAAACCAATGACTCGAAGACTGACCTGGTACCACCCTGCAGGGAAAGGTGCTACTCTTGATTTTGTTCTGATGAGAAGATTAAATCTATTCCTAATAAGTGATATACGAACTTCTATAAAGGCAGATGAAATCATTGATCACTGCTTAATAACGGTGATCCTCAAGCTCAAATCGCATCTCGGAAAATGCTTAGGCAAAAGTAAGAACAGAACTCTGAAGGAGGGCATAAATATTCAAAAGCAAAGATGGCAACTGTTTAAAGTCATGAAACAAATACGAAAATTGAAGGAAACAAACCAGGAACATCTCAAAAGGGAACTACGTCAGGACCCTTTGACTACCACATACGAAGATGTCTTAAAATCTTTAGAAAGAAAAACGGATGGTATCCAGCTATCTGCGAGAAGGAAAACAGGGAACTACAGCTATAAAATCAGCTGAGAACAAACTGGCTCTCAAATTTATCTCAGGAAACATTTATGAGGTACAATGAGCAGAGAAACAAGGTGAACAACCTGATATGAAACTGGAAAAAAAGTATATCAAGGAGAGGGATTAACCAACTTTCCTGTACATCTCGCAGAGAAATGACCTCGTCAAGCTTTCATGTTGCTGAAGAACAAAATGAAGGAAAACTCCTCATAAAACGCACAAACTGGAGGGACACTAGTTAACCTAAAAGATCTGGTCGCACACTACCGGGAACTGTTTAAGGAAAGAACCACTGAAGAAATTAAAATTATGCTCAACTACCAAGTGACTCCTTTATTTCGATGGAGGAGATCGAGATGGCTTTAAACAGACTAAAATTACATTAAAGTCCCGGCGAAAACGAAATTAGATCTGAACTACTAAAATGAGCCAATCAGTGTCTAAATAACTACCTTCTAAAAGTGTTAAACGACTTCCACAATGGGACTACTCCTATACCTCGAGCTTGGATTGATGCTGAAGTTGTAAGTATCTACAAGCGGAAAGGTTCGCGGACAGACCCTGAAAACTATAGATCAATCTTCCCTCTAGATGCACTAGGCAAGTTATATGCGTCTATTCTCTGCCAACGTTTGAAGCACCATCTTGACGAACTACCCTCAAGAACCCAATTTGGATTCTGTGAAGGAAGATCAACCGAACAGGCTATACTTGGAGTAAGAAACATTATACAGAAAGCCATGGACCAGAAGCAGAAGATAGTGTTTGTGTTTGTCGACCTGGAAAAGGCCTTTGACTCGTTGCCTACAGCTGCAATAATCAACCGAATGATAGATCTAGGCTGTTCTTGGCAAATAATCTACTCAGTAAAGTCCTTGATGGACGCACCGAAGGGAAAACTGAGGGGAACAAGGGACTATTTTGAGATGAAACGTGGTGTAAGACAAGACTTAAAAGAGGAACCACTTCTCTTCAACATAACCTTTCAACTCATTTTGGATGAAGCCTTCTCCTCAGTCAAGGGCAGTGCAGTACAGATGATCGATCACTCGGGTAAAAGATGGCAGCTAAAATTATTGAGCTTATGCCAATGACCATGTCTAATTGCGCCAAATAAAGCCGTAGCTATCAGGTTAAAAGAGCATCTGGCGAAAACGATGCAAAAAAATGGAATGCAAATCGCAGCTAAAATATATACTGGTTTCAAATTGGAGACGGTGAGGACCAAGCGCCTCTTGAGGCAGTTGGAATGTCGTTTCGACGTGCCTCATACTTCAAATATCTTGGTTCCATCATTCAAGACACCGGTGAGCCAGACGGAACAATAAAAGCAAACTTAACCAGAGCACAAAGGCACCTTATACTTCTGCGACCATTTCTGCGCTCAAGAAGTCTCAAAAACTCCCTAAAAGCGCATCTGGTGGGAATTTTTTGTCGATCCTGCAATCGCCTATTAATTATCTACTATTGTCTTGAGAGTAAGAGATAACAATCGACTGAAAACAATACAAATTATGGCTCGACGTATGATACTTGGACTGTATTTGCTAAGAGCCAAAACTGTCGAGAAACTCCGAAATAAACTCCCAATGCGTAACCTTGCAAGTCTTATACAGACAAAGAGGTTGAACTTATGGAAGAGCTTAAAGGTGAACAAAGATAGCCTGATACTCTTCATACTTGACAGTAACGTTGAAAAAGGTGCAACTAATAAAGCTTCACACACAAGGGATTGGATGCTTCAATTAATTAAGGATGCGAAAGAAATATGTCAAGAGCATTCAGATTCATTGCTACTAGATCCAAAGAAAAGCCCTAAAGTTCGAGCCGAAAATTATACACTTAGACTGGTAGGAGAAAGGTAACGTGATATTGTCTGTACCATCGCAAACTGCCTAAGATCTTTCGCCAGAATAAGGAAAGAAGAACATAGAACTGAAGAGATGCTCGACCCTAGACTAAATTGCCCTCTTATTGACTGCCTTAAAATATACAAGACGCCCTTCGGTCGAAATCAGAGAAAGGGCAAAACCAACAGAGAAGTGGAAAGAATCAAACTGAATAAGAAAAAGCAGAAAAGCTGAATACGAATGAGATAAATGAAAGAATGGAAGATAGGAAAAAAGAATGCATCGAAAAGTTCCTTAGGCAGGATGAAATAGACATCTCCTCCATCACGGCTGAGAAGAACTCTATCCCAGGTACTCCACGAAGTGCAGCAGGAGAACTGAATGTTGTTGCGCCATGCAACCAAGCCGAGATAAGGCCAGCGGGTCGATAAACTCAAATAACTGCTCTATGCTATAATTTGTAACTTTATAGTATTTCAGTTGTACCCCCAATAAGTCCTTGGGACCTGCCCTAACAGGTGAGGAGGAACCACAGGATTTCATGAAAGATACACATTTGATTCTCTAGGCTACAACGCATCGTTCTCATTGAATGAGGTCATCCGGTGTTCCTGTGTAACAAGCAATCATAGACCACATATTTTGTCGGATGATGTAGCAGTTATTCGGAAAGAATGTCAATTCCAAATGGAGGACTCCATTGTCAGTGGAGAGAATCCTCTTCCAACATATGCGTAAGGGGCAAATTCTTACGACTGAGGAATGGATTTGCACAGCGCGTTTGCCAAGCGGCTAGTCTTAGCCCCTGATAGAGTTGAATGTAGAAGAATTAGAAGTAGGAAAGACTTGCAATATAAATTTTTATGTATGAAACATCAGTTATTTTTTAGCGTTAAACATCACTCTACATGTCAATGATGATGATCGAGACGCATTCGACAGGTCCTAGAAACAAAGAGCTTACTTATTCAATAAATAAAGGGATATAGCTTAATGGTATATTTTAATGGCAGAGAAGATGTTTAACATTGTTTTCGGATTTGTATTTAAGCATTGAACTTGTAAACGCATCCCAGAAAACCTAACTTAAATTACTATTTGGATTTGGCATTCAGGCTACTTGTTTGTTCACTGAAAATGGTTATTTAACCATGTTTGCATTGAAAAACTAAGACGCTGAAGAGGTTATCGTTTTCGTTCTCCTTTGTTCTGTGCAGCAGGCATTCACGCCGGAAGCCTTGAGAACGCAAACGGTCTGCGAGTGTTTACTTGCATGAAATTTGCAGCATGAGTGTCGATGTCTTAATTTCTGAACCTCATTGGTGCGGTCTAAATGCGAACTAGGATGATCATGTCATCACGTCTGAATGACTCTTCAGTGCATCTTTGTGAGGCGAAATCTGAAGAAGCTGCACCTTCGCAATTGGCCGTAAATTAAATCCATGAATTCTGGATGTTAGCTGAGCAGATTCAACTACCACCGTTAGGTTTTCTGTGCCATCAATAGTGGGCGGAAAGGGCTAATTTACTCACATTCTAGCGTAATTGGTAACACAAATGCTGACATTTTTATTCAATCCGCCTTGGTATAAACGGTAAGTATGTGGAGATTCTAACTGCTATGGCTCTACTAAATTACAATACACACCTGATGTTTAATGGCTTTCAGTGATTATTTAAACACTTGCCGAGCCATATCATCAAGCATCCTGTGAGGCGTCGAGAGCAGTAGCTGTTTCGATCAATAGCATTTCGGTGTTTCTAAATCCTCAGCTGTTCAAGTGAAATATTTGAGCTAATTGCCATTTCTACTTTGATGAAACCGCGAATGCCAAGCTACACAGAATCGATATGCGCACTATCAGTAATTAAGACATTTGCTAAAGTCGGCATGGTTGGCTTTGCAATGTCATGTTCTGACACCACAGCGATTTTTAAAGTACCCACAGCACTCATTTACTGATCGTTGGTGGACACGAGTGAATGAACATGGAGGCGATTCTCTGAAGTGAAGTAGACGAAGGCATTCAGAGAGTTGAATAAGTGTACAAATGAGTAGCGTTCGACAACTTCTCACACAAACTCTGCCTCCCAGTGCTTCTCTTGCGGCAGCAATGTTGATAGGCAAAGTCATGCAATGGTTACAGGCAGTGATTATCTGGGGCTTGACAACTCATTCAGGATTTTCTATGCATTGACTTAAAAGGAGACTTAGACAGGAGTGGATGTGGTTATCAGTTGCAGTTTCAGTGCCATTACCTGTCCTTTATCGACGAGGGTCGATCGAAAGCCTCCTAAATGTGGTTTAAACGCGAGTGTCAATTAGGTTTGATTTTATGATTTCGTAGGCAATGGAAGCAATGTCGCTCCACTGACAATGGAGTTCTTCATTCGGATTTTATAATCTTCCCAATTAAATGCCACATCGAGCACTAGAATATGTTGCCTATGATCATTTGATGCACAGCAACACCAGATCATCTCCTTCAATATTTTGATGCGGACCTACGGTCAGGCGAACAATCAACGAGACTAGACTCAATAGCAATGGCTACCACAGGACTGATGGCCAATTCGCTTCTGTCCAGTATTCAGATCTCCTAAGTTCATATTCAATCAAGTGCATTGCAATTCAAAGGGCCAGAAGCATTAGAAAAGCGGCACTTTGGTAGTTCAAATAAGTTAATTGAAATCATGAGCTTCTTTTCCTACTCAGAGCTACTTTGCTCAAGTCGTGGTTTGCAAAGTTAAGGTAAGTTAATTGGCCACAATCTAGTACCCAAATATCTCGGACATGAGAGATCATCAAGTGGATCAATTTTGTGAAAAAAGGCATAGGAAGCGTTGCCCTCTCCATTTGGATGACTCTTAGTCATGTTTGTTGTTGGCAATGTGCCGAGAGGCGACGCGAATATATTTGAGTGAATTTCACTCCTTAATACACTTGCGAAAATTTTCTCCTTCATTCGCTCCAGCTATCAATTTCGAGCATTGTTTCTTATGACCTTGTGTAGCATCCGAAACGTATACCAAAGAAAGCTGGTATTCTACTTGGGTGAGAGATCTCCTTCTATCGACGTATTTGTGCCCTAGTAAATAGCACATGGAGAGAAGATGAATATGTTTTAGTGAGTTATTACAGTAGGTCTGATGGAGACATTTCAGAGAGTCTATAGCCAGTTCTGCCAAAAGCATAATCACCTGCGTCCGTGTTGAGCACGAAGACATTCCGCGGTTCAATCGCTGCGAGGTATACTTGAAAGCTGGTCATTGTCACTTCTTGATTTGCTGGTTTCCATTTTTGATTCAGGTTGTTCACCCTACTATGTTGAACCTTGTATCCCATGAGCGATTTTGAAAAGGGATTTGAGAGCCACTTTGTTCTCAAATGCTTTTGTATTACAATTTCTTGGTCTCTCCTCTCGCGGATAGCTGTATACCATCCGTTTATCCATCTTTCAGCTTTTCGCTTAGCTGTTTGGTGGCAGATTTTTCCATTTAAGCTTAAGTAATATTGTTTGAATGAAGTAATCAGAATCTGTACCTGCCGTACTAGATGCATGTATATCACTTATTGGGAATAATTTTGGAGCATGCTACAGAAAGCCTTGTCCTAAGGCAAATGCTCAATTCGAGACACAAACCAAATAGAATTAGTTGAGTCGATTGTTATCTTTTGCTCTCAAGACAATAGCAGATATAGCATAAGAGACCGCAGGATGGACAAGAATACCCACCAGAGTTGCTTTCAGATTGTTATTGAGACACCTTGAGAGCAGGTGCCTTTCGCCTTGACTGCGTTAGCTTTTATTGCTCCATCTGGCTCACCGATGTCTTGATCTATGAGGCCAGAGTATTTAAAGTACCAGACACATTGAAATAACATTCACGATACTCCGAAGGATGCTTGAACAGCACCAGCAACAATTTGAAAACAGAGGCACTGTTCGAAGTGATACGCATTCCGTATTTATGCAGCCTTTTAAACGAGGCAGGATATTCCTCGCAAGTAGCTGAATTCATGATCTCAAACTGGATTGTGGAAAGTCCGTACATGTAGCAAAGAAGTGAGCTAATCAGCTCGAATCGTTAGCGATGCGCCTGCAGATGTCATTCATGAAGGAATTTACCGTTGATATATTCTTCGGCTTTATTAGCTAGCAACCTCCGCTTTGTCGCCCTCCCCGTTTTGTCAACCTTTTTTTCCACATTCGATGCCTTCTTGTCAGCCTAACCTGATACTACTTAGAGAGCAAGAACAATTAAATAGGCTTTAGTGTCAGAAGTATTGACAGATCATAGAGGCACCAAGCTGACGAGAATGCTCCAGTATTCTTCTGTCAAATTCGTTTAGCCTGCAGCCATTTCCAGAATGACTGACAAATCCTACACACACGCCCGTTCACGTCTTTTAGACATTCACGTTAGCACCAACACCGCATAAGCCTTTTTCGTTGGTCCAAGCATTTCAACGTGAGACTCAGCTTAGTGCACCCTTGCTGCATCTTAAGCACTGCCAGAAGAGCTACGATGCATGCATCGGCAGCAGCGCAGGGCACTAATTTTTCGAATGTAAGAAAAAATACACGCACTGAAAGTTTTCTTTAGTCTACACTGAACCACCGATCTCACCCCAATCAGTCAATTAATTAGCCGAAACTTCACTACCTTATTTTAATGGCATTTTCATGTTCAAACAGATTCATGATAAACTTGATTGCAGGTGAAACTACAAAGGATGACCATTGCTACTTATATGAGAGACATTACTGTATACAGGCTTATTAACCTTATTTCAAAGGACCATTATATTTGACTCGCCATTTTGACATAAATCTTTGTCAATTTTCACCTTTATCAGTCTCATTGGCTATGGCTTTTGACATCAATCAATTGGCCACCGCCAATAATCGTCTTTTATTGCAAAAAGATTAATTTAAAGAAGATTGAACAAAAATTTTAATTTGTTGAATGTTGGTCCTTTATCTTTTTAAATTTGCTAACTTTTCATTAATATATGTGTAATACTTTATTAAAGGTTAATAATTTAAAATTTAGGTGGTTAGTGAAACAAACTTACTCCCGTAGATTTAATCAGGTTGAAAACTTTCTGAATCATTTTATAGGCGAAAGTGATATATATTTATCCACTAATGAACGTCGAGACAAAATTATAAAATCTTGACTGACAAATTTCGATCTGAATTTAAGCAAAAAGATTTCGAAAAAAACACCCTTATTAAATAAACATAAGAAATATGATAAACTAATCGCAATAAAAATGGGGAAAGATCAGAAACGAATCGGTAAGATTGACAGTAAAAATATCGGGAAACAGTAAAGTGTCAACACGTCAAGGCCATTTAAACAGGCTTGCATATTAGCTAAATACTTTCTCTGTTGCTATGTAATGCATCCGCGATTTCGAGTTGAACATGTTTGACTTTGGAATTAATAGCACGTTCGGCTGCCCCAATAATATGAAACCAATATCAAATGTGCAGTGTTCACGATGTAAACTATCGCTTGTGTGTAAGACATGTCGTCCATAGATCATGACTGTGCTTGGAATTCGCTTGATAATCTAAGCTGTGATCTTGTCCAAACATCCCCTCCAACCCTCCTTACAATATGACCCACCATGGAAGGAATCCATAATCAGCGCAAGTCTTCAGAAAGGGCGAGTTGTAGAGCTAATGCATACTTGCCAGGTGATGTAGGATCCCAATTGCTATACTGAACCCTTAAGTTTCAATGCAGAATTGAAAATAAGACAGCTTATATCTCCGAGGTTCAGTCTCAAGCATTCACCTTTATTCGATTACTGGGTTATGCTTAGTTTCTAGCCCAAAATATCTGCCTATCAAATGCAAATATTTTAATTTATGATCCGGAAAGAAAAGACATGCAATAAATGGTGCGTTGGAAGGTCCCACGGGAGAAGAAGTATGCTGTTTGAATGAAAAGTTAAGGAATCATTCAGTGTAAGATAGTTGGAAATGGTTGGTAGCCAAAGAGCAGAGAGAATAACTACTAGCTGAAAGAAGAATGAAAGACTGAGCTAGAGAGGGATATAGGGGAGAGGTGGAGGTTACCGCGGACCTGCTGGCACCCAACCCCACTTTCAAGCACCTAGATTTGTTGATTTAGGGACTTCTCACCCGTCTAAACCCGCAAGAATGAAAGCAACAGTCCGCAGAGAAGACGGCCTCCTCCACTCGGCCTCGGAAGGCTTTAAGCCGAATAAGGCAATCATGACAAGTTTCAGCTAGTTGCACTGGTATCAGACTACTGAAAGTACAACCGAAGACCTAGAATACTAGTCCAGAAATGCGTCACAGACCGACTGAATTCGGAATTAAGACTTTGAGGCCTCTTAGATACCACTACGCTCTAATTCTCATCAGTTCGATAAGTTGCAACACGCATTGCAGCGACAGACACATAATTCCCCTTAGTTAATACCAACATAGTTCTAACAAAAAGCAAGGCTTAGTCTAGCAGTCGGTAAGTTAGGGTGTGAAAAAACAATAAGCCATTCATGCAAAATGCCACATTCGGTTGGTAGACAGATTGGTGAGCGCATGTAGGTCAAGGTGTCGGACTACTTCGTACCTATTCAAGTAACACTCATGCTGCTCACACTTCCACCCGATACTTTAGCGAGACTTATCACTAAAGGTTTATTTAACTGAATTTGTAAAATTTGCGAAAATCTACTCAGATAAAGGAATCACTGGAACTCTTTAGCAGGACGTTTAACGATTGCAAATGCACTTGCAGCATAAATATAGTAAAATCATAAAGGGAAAATTCCTTCTTACTTGTGTCCTATCCCTGACTTCTTCCATTTGATGGTAGAGTACCTCGTGTCCTTATCGTCGGACAATTTCGTTATTTTTTAAATAAGCTTCACATTTCCGGCAATTTGATTTGAAATTTCAACTGAATTTCCTACCATGCAGTTTGAGGTAACTTACCCATTGGCCAAACATGTTGGTTGGTAGTAAAACTGGAGAATTGTAATGGAAAGCTTGGATGCATGTAGCAGAATCATTTCAAGCGAAAGAATTTTGCTGCTAAAACGCTACTGAATGCAACGTGAATGTTCATACAGAAAACAATTTAGCAGTAAAAGGTTTCAAAAAAGTTAAATTCTAACACCAGTTTCTATATTTACAATGATCCGATGGTGTTTTAAATCAATGATTGACTGCTTTTAGCTGAAGGTAAGTCAGAGTACATTAGTTATAGTAGTTGCCTATAGATCTGAAATATTTTGATTGCAACTGGTTTAAGTTAGGCTGGCACTGGTGGATTATAGTGACACCCTAAGCTGTTAGTGCGCGTTCGCGAAACAATAGTTGATTGTGAGACTTCAGCTGAGTTAACGAACAGTTTTTATTCTACATTTTGTCCTTCGATTTGAAATCATCTGCATTGAAAATGTCAAGTTCAAAGGTGTTTGATTTCAGATTGGCACTAATATTTAATTTCACATACCCAAATAGTGATATTATTTCAATTGCTAGCTTGATCTTTTTGCTGTCTAATTGCCTGATCAAACACAAAATTGTGACACGAAACAAATGTATTCCTCTAACGAAATTGGGAGCGCCAGCACTCTATTCTGCTGAAAATGCGTGACTAACGAGAGTCGCAACTTATAAGTTGAAACATAAAGCTCTCTAGGAACCAATTGCTTATCAGTGATTTTTTTAAGGATAATCGATCAAATCTTTAAGAAACTGAAGCCACTCTCTTATGCGTTTTGTGCAGACCATTAGATTAGGGCTGGTATGTTTTAATAATCAACTACTCAATTCTCGAATTCATATAAGAATAGATAAGCTTTTACAGAAAGATCTTGTCTGGTGGCTATTAAATTATTTCTTTTATAGTGGCATGTTGATAAGTCAGCGCTTAATTCGCTCCTTGAAGCCATTTTCAATATTGTAACAATGGAAACCAAACATATAAAACAGCGCGAAAATGCTTGAAACCAAGATTTATGCACTTCTTTGTTTATGTGAGTGTAATTTTCAATGACCTACTAACATTTGGAGTTTTTCTGCAACCTTTAGAAATTCCATGTTTGCTTCTATTCAATTGCAGACTTGATGCATTTTGGTCATATAAATAAACTGCGCTGTAAATCCAGGGCTGAAGTTAAAAAAAACAAATCAGATGCTATTTTAGTTTTTGAACCTACTCATTTATCCCACTGATTACAAAGCAAGGTTTCGTTTGGCAAAATAATTTTTAACCTTAAATATTGGCGCAATCGAAACCAAATTGACAATTCGATTGAATGTATTCTTATTTTATGTAGATTTCTTGGACATGACCAAATGTGTGTTGATATACTATTTCAAGAAACTAATTCTTATACTTTGATCCATTTTTAAACGCGCTCATTTATATTTCAGAAGAGCAAATACATTCCATGAATTTGATTTGCATTTGTTCATATTTTCCCTATGTCAATGGAAACAATTTGATTGACTTCCTTTATTTTACAAATATCAGATATTGCACATGAGTAGCATTATGTTTTCGATTACTGCGTGGTGCTCAATTTCTAGCACAATACATTTGCATATCAAATAAAAATATTTTGATTTATATGTCAAAAATAAATGACGATCAATAAATGATACGATAGAGGTACCGCGTGCAGAGAAATTAGTGGTCAATGCTCAGGCGGGTGCTTTTTTAAAAAGACCTGCAACGACAGGACGCATAAGCAAGACGTTAGGATAAAATATATCAAAGTCAGTCCTTACATTTTCTTGATCATTGAATGGGACAAAATTTTGATCCACGTAAAATTTTGACTTAGGAATTTCGAAGATAATAGCTGTTCACTTAATATATGTAACATGATAAATTAATCTCAATTGAAGTGGCGGAAGATCAGACGGAATTGCCATCATTAATAATAGAAATAGTATGAAAATTTACGGAGTCAACAAGTCAAGTCCACCATAAAGTAAACAGTACATGGTGCAAACCGTCGCTTGCGTTTCAGACATGTTGTGCAGCGGTCACGAGTGCGGTTGGGGTTGGCGTAATAAGATAAGCGGTTATCTGCACCACACATGCCTTCCAACATTTCTTATAATATAACTAACCAAGGTGGAAATCTATTATCAGCGCAAGTTTTCAGGAACCTTGGCTACACATGGTCGCAAGCTGAAAGACACATACATACTTGCCAGGTGATGGAGGATTAAAGTTACTATGAAGCATGTGCACATCTACTGAACACTTGAACTTCAACGCAAAATTATGAAAAAAATATCTACGAGGTTTATTCTATTACTCGAAATGACGCAGTGTCCACCAAGACACATCTACCATTGGTTGTTTCTAAAACGGTAAACTTAATAGGAGTGCATCTCAGTTATTAAGGATTAAAAAAAGATTGAATGGGTGGTTTCTGCCCTCGAGTAAGGCCATCCATACTATTAGATTCACAAATCCATATAAGCGAAATCAGACAAGGGTGTCTAAAGAATCTGAAACTTTTGCCTCTATCTTCCTTCATGGAAGTTAATAGCCCTTTCTTCGAGCTTCACGCATATGTTCAGTTTAATTGAGATAATATTTAAAATAGCTGAAAGGAGCAAATCAAGCGCTGACGTATTAACATGCTGCTATAGAAGAAACACTTTAACAGCCCCAGACAAGTTGTTTTTGCAAAAGCTCACCTGTTCCAATTTAATTCTAGGATTCTCTATTTGATTATCGAAATATAGCGGCCCTAATCAAATGGTCTGAATGAAGATCATTTCGGTTACCCTTTAAAAAATTTCACTGATAAGCAGCTGAATTCTAGAGAGTATAAGACTTCCAATTGAAAATTTCGAATCATGTTGGTCGCGCCTTATTTTGCTAAACGAATACGTTTGCTTTATGTCGATGTTCTGTATTTTATCACGCAATCAGAAGACAAAAAGATAAAACTATTATTTTAAATAATAATTCCGGAAGTTGTATTACTATAGAGGTAGCTGAAATCAAAAAGTTGTGCTTATCTGAAATAAAACACCTTTGAATTTGATAATTTCAATGCAGATAATTTCAAGACGAAGGGCAAAAATAAAGAAGAAACCTGCTCGTTTACTCAGACAAAGTCTCATTGTCAAATATTGTTTCGCAAATACGCACTAACAGCCAAGGCTGTCAATAGAATCCACCAGTGCCGGTCTTATTTAAACCAGTTGCAATCAAAAGATTTCAGATCCATGGGCAACTACTATAACTAATGTACTCCGACCTACCTGCTGCTAAAAGCAGCCCATCAGTGATTTAGAACGCCATTGGTGCATTCTTCTAATAGAAACCTATTTTAAAACTTAACCTCTCTACTACTAAATCGCTTTCTTTACAAACATTCATGTAAAAATTCAGAAGCATTCGAGAATAGCGAAATTCTTGCATTACGTTTTCGGAGACGGCGTATCAGCATCTCTCAGAGGCAGTAAGCAATGATGTTTTGTTAAATGAAAACACCAATACATCAATATATTTTGAATGCATTTAATGGCAGCCAGCACGTGAAAGGCAAGAAAAATAGAAAAAGTCATCATCAGAATTCACTATATTTGTGCTAAATATATTTTGATTGCAAGTGGATAAATAACGATTTAGGCCTGGATTAGCCTACATAGCCACATTTTTTGTGCCTGCATAATCGCAAATCGCATTTTAAGGAAACACCAATGTGCAGTAAGTTTGATAAAATACCAAAACTGGCACTTGCACTGCCAATTCGATTATATTATGCACGTTCAAGTGACAAGAAGTTAATGTATTCAGGCTATTCCTGTTGTGTGGCAGCTTTCAATGTCCAGCCACGTGATTGAAAACATCGTTATTTTGAAGGCACTGAGAAAAGCCTTACTGAGACCTCAATGCGTGTTAAAAATGCCGTTCCTAGTAAGCGACTGAGATTATAGAAATGAGGGTTCCTGATCTCTTCATTATCATTACGAATCTTTAGTTAGGTTAGTTACGAACCATTTGGGTGAATGCGTTAACTATCGGAAACTGCATGGTTTTAAATTCGGTCAAAATGTCAAATCGCATTGCCCTCAATGTGAAGCTTATTTAAAAAGTTACGAAGCTTTCCTTTGGGCAAATCATCCCTCCATAGTTTTAATTATATTTATACTGCCAATGATTTTGCAATCGCTCAATGTCTTGTTAAAATATTCTGGCGATTATTTTTAAAAGAATATAATTTGGCAAATTTCCCAAATTCAGTTGACAGCAATTTTTGAAATAAGGTTCGCTAAAGTGTCGGATAGCAGTGCGGGCAGTTTGAGTGTTAATTAATTAGATACGAAGTAGCCCAACACCTTGGCCGACATGCGTTCACTAATCTGTTTTACCAACCGAATGTGTCACTTTTGCATCAATGGCTTATTTTCTTTCGCACCCTATTTTACCGACTGCTAGACAAAGTTGCTTTGCTATTCATTTTATTGAAATGAAAATTCAAAACCCAAAAATATTTGAATTGTTGGCAATTTTCGCAATTGCAGAGCATCTTAACTTTGTTAGGTTGAAGACGCATTTAGACATTTGCTGTTTCGCTAATCAAAAGTAATGATGCAAATAGATTTTCAAATTGCAAGTGCATTACCAATGCAAGTTGCATTTGCATCCAGCAAAATGCTTTGAACCAAATTTTCATTGAAAATCTCAACAGATTTGAAAATGCAAATTGCTGACTTACCATTTTCAAAAATTTAGGATAAGCTTAGTTTGTTGAGGGTAAGCAAAAAAATTTTTCTATATCGACGTAGAAACTCTTACAACCCAAAATTAGCGCGTATTTGTGGATAAAATGCAAGATGATTCCATACGTTGACTGAAATTTCGATGAAATATTTCATCTGGTGCGCTTGGAGCTCTTGCCCATCTGCTTCACGCTGCTAAGTTAATTTCTAGATTATTGTAAAATAAGTTTTTCTAAAAATAAATGCAATTGGTCTTTTTGTTGGCTTAGATAAGAGCACGAATTGTCTGCTTAATATTATGGCAAACGATTTAAAATATTTTCTTTTAAATGAACATCAAAAAACAATTCTGCACAATATCAGATTGTTGGTCAAATTGCATCATAATTTATCCGTTTCGTGAAAGGCATACAAGGTCAGTACTGAGGCTTGTTATGAATAAAATAAAAAAATGATCAAGTGGATGTTTTATTGAAACTTATCAAAGTGCAGTGTAGTGTGGATATGATTTATTGTATTAAACTGATTGAACTGGGTCTATAGAAACCTCTTAGCACCACTGAAGTTCTTTCCTGAATTTGCGTGAACACATGATAGTTTTACCAAAATCGTCTTTAAAATTTGAAAATTTGGCAAATTTTTTTCCAATCACTCAGTTTAAGCATCCGTTTACTTAAAACAAGTTGACAACATCGAAATTATAATACCAAACAGATGTGCCAGTAGTTATTTCAGATCAGAATATTGGATAAATTCTCTTGATTTGAGCTATAAGGAGGTGTATTTAATTTTGAGCAGCACTTCAAGTGCGGTATAAATTGCACAAAAGTTCAAATTCATTTCAGCTACTGTGTTGCATATCTGTTGAAAAAGCGGTGTGTTGTATGTGCAGCACATTATGACTTGATTTCTTGCGAGGTCGTGATTGTATACCTATGCAAACATAAAAGTTACATTTTGTTTGTATGCCGCAGAAACGATTTGCTATGATTCGAGATTAATGCAACACGAGTTGGAAATTATTAGGACCCGAACGTCAAGAAACGAGAAGAAGTTGGCATTTTCAGTCATAGATGACAACGTCATTTTTGCCAATCACGATTTCAGGCTTGATGAGGAACGTCGGAGACAAAATCACTGAGATCATTAAAGAAGCATTTGAATAATGACTGAGATCTACTTCAACTGTGCCAATCACCAAATTATCTTCTGTTTTACGTCATGAGATTTATGCAACAAAAGGACTGGTTGTGGGTACAACAGAAATAAAAGGGCATGAACACATAGCATAGAACAGTCAAATTAACGTCTTTGGCTCCCTGATAATTTCAAAACGTGGTTTTGTTGTGCAGCGACAGTTCACTCTTAAGTTTTGTTTCTTGCAGCCCTTCCTTATCCTTGTCTGCTTGTCCTTATCCATGCATTCGCAACCAGGATGGAGCGCTTATATTTTTCATCCAGCCATATGACATTTTCTTCGCATTCTAGCTTTCCATATGCCGTTCAGTTCTTGCAATTCATATCCTGTAGAGTGGTTCTTTCCCCTTCTATAATAGCTTTTCACTTTCGATTATTTTGATTAAAAGTGGCAATTTTCAATGTCTCTATAGCTACCCTTGTCATATTTATTTCGCATTTTAATTGATTGAAGCATCCAGTTAGTTTCGCCATTTTCAAAGTTACTCTCAAGAATTGAGAGCCTAAGGTTGTCTTTGTCTCTAAGCTAGAGGCCAAAGTCAACCACTGCTATGGCTATCAATGTTTATGAATTTTGAAGAGATCGTAAAGAATCTTACATTTTTCAGTACTATATCAAATGTTTCTTAGAATTCGGTTTATATGCAGCTATCTCAACGTTGTTGCCAATAATTTTATAATCCTTGGTTTGTTTTTTGCGAACCACAAAGCTTACCTTCGGATATGCGGCCCCAATGTTCCTAGTTTAGCACTTTTCCGATTCAGGCAACGTATGAGTTGAAGGCCAGTTGGTGGTTTCTTGGCATTAGAAGGATCATAAAATTATTCTTTCGCAGATTGGGGCTTTAAAAAACTATCGGGAAGAATAGAGCCTGAAGGAAAAGCCAGAAGGCAAAATAAAACAGATTATTTCCAGAAACAGGCCGTTGGGGAAAGTAGAATAACTCTCACAGAAGTAACGTCTGATTAAGGTGTATTCACATGAATAGTGCGCGCATTTCGCAAACTCTTATGCTAGACAGACTTGTAACGACAGGATGGCAAATCAAGACTTTAGACTGAAATGTAGCAATGACAGGCAATAAAGCTTCTCGAAAGTATAATGTGCCTCTGTGAGAAAATTGTAACTCGAACAAAGTCTTATTTTACCAACTTTTATGTGAATTTCAAGTAAAATTGGCTGGAAAGGCTTGCTATTGATTTAATATACATAACGAACTAAGTAAATTGTTATCGAAAGGGAAAAAATCCGGTCACATTACAGATACGATCAGAAGCGAATAGTCACTGAAAGGGCAGTTGAAAAATGGTGGGGATGAGAGAGCTGAAAGAATAGTGATAATTCAACAGAAAAATGAAATCGGTGGGCGAATAAAAGGGGGGAGTAAGGAACCAAGTGTGAGTCACCGTTCCAGCTTTAGTTTGTTTCCTTCCTCCATCGCTTCGAATTCGCCATCATTTTATCTTAGACTAATTGCTCCTGCCGCGGTGTCGGCGATTACGGCTGCTGAATTGACCTGCATCCTTTCAACAGCACTATTTACGCATTTATGGCCTTATTTAGCGTCACATTTTTCTATCGTCAACGTTGCAGTTACTAATGCTGCATAGTACTAAATCAATGCTCTGCTTTTCAATCGAATTTTCATTTCTTTCGCTAGCTTTTTATGTATTCAACGATCCATCCATCCATCCATCCATCCACATGAGCATCTATTGCTTTTCATTCATTATTTCACCCAAACACATCCCAAGTGCACAGACGCCACTAGACCATCTTGAGCTGCGTTGATTGTATGATTGAGCCACTGCTCCATGTTAAGTTATTAAATCATCAGGTTATTTTATTAAGTCTAAATCTAGCAGACTTTAGCTGATTCTGGCACGATTGATCGATATTTGCAGCAATTAGTGGATGGATGAATGGGTAGACGAATGGATGGATAGAGGGACGATGCAGATAGGATTGGATGAAGAATGTGTAGGAGAAGAAAAGAGGTGGGAGATGAGAAGAGTGTTGCAGATATTGTCCAACCATGGGTCCTCTAACGGCTGTGCTCATTTGCTCTTCTGCGAAACCAGAATCCTCACGAGACTTCTCACGCTCAACAGTGGAGATGGAAGCAGCTAAGAGTAGACTTAAACTATTCAATAATGGTGGTGGTGATGATGAGAAGTCTGTTAGCACAAACACTCCTACTACATCGACTTCGACATTGACATATGTAAAGGAGGAGAAGTCAGAAAAGTGCAGAAGAGAGAGCGTTCAAATCGGCAACAGCGCTTGCTCTGCAGATTAAGAATGATTCTAATAAAAGTGGAAAGAAGCTGAGTAGGAGTGCTGGAAAGTTGGTGCCCAATTGCAGAAGGAGAGATGGTTTATTGGACATTTAACCTCAAAGGGAAAAGACCGACGCTTGATTGATAACGAGAAGCTTGTCTTCAGTGCCAAGTATTTGAATAGAAACACTGTATTTCTGCGATTAAGTGACTTGCACTGTGAGATTTCAAATTTATTGGCAGAGGCCAGTGTAGCCGCATGGACAGGTCTAGCAATCAGAGCTGTGGGACACGGTTATATTGCTACAGATGTATGGGTTGTTGTTGCAGAGGTAGTAGGAGGCATCTAGACTGCAAATACTAGAGGGGTGAGGAGGGGAGGAGGAAAAAGGTTTGCCCTTAAGACTGTCCTTTCGAGCTAGCATTTAAACGTATCGCACTCTGTATCCTGGTCAGTTCTACACTTTGTTGATAATTGTTTCTGGTGTTTGAGAAGGTCGTTAGGATGAGAGTGGCAATGCTGGCGCTAATGAGTGACCATTCTAATGTAGGACGTGATTGCCTCATGTAACAACGCCAATTATCTTCTAACTAAGAATAATTCGATCATTTTTTGTCTTTTAATTCTCCTTCTCAGTTCAACATGAAATTTGGCACTTCTCTTTCACTAATACTCGCACTATTCGATATTTTTTCTCGCTTTCTTCATACTAAAGCCTCCTTTACGTCAGCACCCTCTCAACTTATTATCTCATTGGCCCACCATAACACTGTGGTTAGCGATTGCTGAACAACTCTTACGCTACGTGGTTTACACTTGGCTTTTCATCGGTCTCATCAGCTCCAGACCAAACAACCAGTTAAATTTTAATGAATCAAAACATATTGCGTTGAGCTTATTTTTGTCAAGAGTCCTCTTTTCCAAATATTATTTAAAAGACTACAAAATTTGTTTATTAATTTACTGTATTTGGCATCACGAACCATTGGTAAGCAAAAACTATATCTATGCCAAATTAGGGCCTCTTTGCATTTTCTAACTATCAATCTCTGTGCAATCATGTGCTTAACATTAGAAGTTTGGTATACTTAGGAGCTCAAAGTTATGTATCAATGAAGAGGCTCTTTTTGACTGATATTTTCTTGATAACGACACCTTAATGATATCATATGAAATGGTTTTGCTGAGAGATCGATGCACTTCTGCTTTTATTTAAATTATTTAACGGACAACTTGTTCTGCAGTGATTACATATTGCAAGAGAAAAGCCGGTGATGGCAAATTCCATAAGCTGAGCACGACTAATTGTCTGATCCATCAAATCTTTCACATCAAATTCACTTCCATGTTTTCTCCCTAACCTACCCTTTCATTTTAATCGCTGTGTTATTTTACGATCTTTCAAGCCACTTATTCAAAAGTTTTACATGTTTTAACCATCGCTGGAATGTTCAAACATGGTACAATGACTTTTTTTGACTGAATGCAATAACTAGTGTTTTACGACACTAGCTGAGCTGATAGGTTCAATATGTAGTGTTGAAATCAAACTGCATTTAATTTCCCGACGATCTACTAACAGAAAAGTGCGCATTACCGTCAAAAAGCGATCAGAAACATTTTTAAATCAATCATGCTTAAAAATTGGATCTTTTTGGCTATATAATGCTAGACGCAAGTTACATAAAACATATTGTGCAATATTTCCTTCGGTTTCGAAAACTCCCAAATCAGTTTACATGTACATCGAAATGTATGAGTGCCTGGTGTCTTCAAAAATCTGTCATGAGACGTGAAGATAAAGTGAAGATTATCAGATACTAATGGATGGAAATATTACCTTGGCTGTAGTTGTTTAAACCTACTATCAACCTCATCGTGTTGACTACCGGTAACCCCAGGGGCAACTTTGGGGGCTAATGAGAAGGGCGGCCGGTTAGGACTAACAACACTCCGGACGCATAAAATTAGACTATGCCAGCATAAGTACAATTTCTCACAGCTTGGAACATGAGGAACGATGTAAATGACCGGATTCGTGGTTTCAAACTGAAGCGTGGAATACACGTGCATGAAGCAATGATCGAAGTCGCCATCAGAATTTTTAAAAGATTTCTGGCCGGCGACATGAAGACGGACGAAGATGGAAAAGGTGCCACGAAAAAATTGAACTGCTATCAGTATGACGAAGCCAAACTAACGATTCAGATTGTTTCAACTGGAGTTGTTTTGACCTTCTTGTTGATACTGCACTACACATGCACTTTGTTACACAGATGGGGATTCAAATCAATGAGTGCTGCTGTATTTCGTCATTGAGTTGAGGTGTGCTGTTGGCACTGGCACTGGTACTGGCTGTAGCCGTAGCCGTTGTAAAGAACCGCCTCGTCTGTGCAAAGCGGACGTGGTAGAAGAGAACCCGATGAATCCATGCCAGCAAGGGTCGCACTCGACACTACTAGCAAATGCTCGGTCAGCGCAATCGATGCGCTTGCAGCATTCTGCACCTGCACTTGTGCGTCGCGACCCACTCCTTCCTGCCATCTGCGCCTTCCTTGCAAGTTGTGCAACTCCATCCAAACTGTTGGTAAGAAGAATGCAAGAGATTCGTCACTAACCAGATATTACACGTTAGCACTTCGAATTGCAAAATTAGGAATGTGGTGAAAACTAACCGACATTTGGAATGACGAAAACAATGCCGCAATATTGCACAACCAATGCATGGACAAGGGACAAGGCGCTGATGAAGACGTTGGTGTCAAGCACAACGTAGGTGCCCCGTTGGCAATCATGCTTATTTGGTGGTCCCTTGATCGGCCTGGCCAAATTTGGCAAGATGATTGTGGAGGGTGGTGCGGCAGCGTAAAAGAGCCCAAATGGCATCGTTGCTGTGACACTGTGCCTCAGCGTCTTGTCTTGCATACTCAAGCAGTGACAATGAAAGCAGCGAATTTTACTGATCAATATAGGCCATTGTATTTAAACAATACACTCCTAATTCAAACATTAATGTCCATTTCACATTAACTCTTTATTACTAATTAAATTTAACCGCTTATTAATTTTTTTTATTTCGTAAATGTTTTATTTATTTGTTGCGTAAACATTCATTAATGTACATCTGAATGCATATCGGTGCTAAGGTTTTGCCCTACCCAAGACCAGCAAAGTTGGCCCACCGACCTTAACGTTGCACTGCACATGATAGGGCAGATGTCAGCAAGAAAGAAGCAGTTGCTTACTTTATAACACTTTCTAAGAATGCCATTCACAAACAATACGTGTATCTACACCATGATTTTCGCAGATTCTTTGCTTGCGCACTCGCTTTTAGTGTGCGAAGTGAAATTTTGGTTTGACGAGCATTCTCGTTACTTGTATTTTATTACGTCCGTATTGAGCACGAAGACAATTCGTGGTTCACACGCTACGATGTATACTGGAAAGCTGGTTATTGTAACCAGCACCTTGTATCCCATGAGCATTTCTTGAAAAAGGATTTGAGAGCCACTTTGTTTTTCATCCCCCTCTCGCGGATAGATGTATACCATTGGCTTATCCTATTTTAAGCTTTGTGCCTCGCTGTTTGGCGGCAGATTTTTCCATAGATTTGAAGACATCCCCATATGCAGTTGTCAAGTCGTCCTGAGGTAGTTCCCATTCGAGGGGATTCTGTTAGGTTTACTTCGCTTTTCTCATTTGTTTGATGCTTAAAGTCAGTTGCCACAGTTGCCTTTGACTGTTCCTACTTTCCTCAAAAATTATATTCTTGCCTTTTCCTAAGCATTTTCTGATATGCCATTTAAGCTTAAGTAATTTTGTTTGAATGGACGCAGTAAGAGTTTAGAAAATGATTGGAAAACATATAAACCTTAGACATAAGTGGGAGAAAGAAATGGTCGAATTAAAATACTTGTGTGTTACAGAGTTTGTTGGTCATTGCATGTGAAGCTCATGCGATTCTGCTCTGATCAACTCATATTCTCGAACGTTGGATAATTGCACCAGGCTCTCTTTGTGGAGGACCTCTCGTCAAGGTATTTTACATTGGTTGCTTTTCTCTCTGATTCTTGGAAATATCCTCCACTCTGCCAATGATGCATCTGATGAGGCTTATTCCCAACATCTGATTGCGAAATTTCTTTGTGTCGCACAAGGCCATCCTGTGGAAAGAAATTAAGGACTTAAATACTGTTGACTTATTTAAACACATAAGTACGGATGTTTGAGGTGTTTATCAATCAGACAGAGTAAGTAACAAGACTCCGACCAGTCCTTTTGCAGATGTTGCGTAAGGCTCAAGTGATTAACTACTCCACCTAAGAAACTCTTTCCAAATAGAAGCCTTGGACTCTGAATTAAAGTGACGTTTGCGTGTCACTTGAATACTTCTCCATTTTGCAAAGTTGGCTTTTATCATGTTTAAATCGTTCTTGCCATTTAAATATACCGTTGAGCTATCTCCCTAGCCTTGCTGTCTACTGATTATAATTGGTTTGTTTCTCGAATTGAGCACCTGCCTAGCTGCGGCGCTTTCTGTGGTAGCCTCCAAAATTATTCCTCTTAAGTGATATACAAGCATCTTGAATGGAAAATATGGATTCCGTTCGCTGCATTCAAACAATATTCCTCAAGCTTAAATGGCATCTAAGAAAACGCATAGGGAAAGGCAAAAATAGAATTATGAAGGAAAGTAGAAACAGTCAAAGGCATCTGTGGCAACTGCCTCAAAGCATCAAACAAATGAGAAAAGCGAAGCAAATCTTAGAACAACTTGACAACTGCATATGAGGATATCTTCAAATCTATTGAAAAAGCTGCCACCAAACAGCGAGGCGAAAAGCTGAAAGAAGGAAGAGCGGATGGTTTTACAGCTATTCGCGAGAAGAAAGACCGAGAAATTGTGGTTTGCAAGCAGTTGAAAACAAAGTGGCTCTCAAATCCTTTTTCAAGAATCGCTCATGGGATACAAGTTTCAACACAACAGGGTGAACAACCTGAATCAAAAATGTAAACCAGCAAATTAAGAAGTGACAATGACTAGCTTTTCAGTAAACCTCGCAGCGAGTGGACCGCGAAATGCATTCGTTCTCAATACGGACGTAATGAAATACAAGGTACAAGAATGCTAAACAAACCGAAAGATCTCTTCGCACACTACGAGGGAGTGCTCAAGGACAGAATCTAGGGAAAAACAAGGAGTATGGCTTTCTTAGGGCCAATGTTAGAGAACGCATTGGCAGGATAGTTTGAGAAGCATAATGATTCCACTGAGGCAGGTGATTGTGCTTTTAGCAGAACTGGCTATAGACTCTCTGAAATGTCTCCATCAGACTTACTGCAATCACTCACTAGAACATATTCATACACTCTCCATGTGCTATTTTACTAGGACACAAATACGTCGATAGAAGGAGATATCTCACCCAAGTAGAATACTAGCTTTCCTTGGTATACGTTTCGGATGCTACACAGGATCATAAGAAACAATGATCGAAATTGATAGCTGGAGCGAATAAAGGAGACATTTTTTCGCAAGTGTATTAAGTAGTAAAATTCACTCAAATACATTTGCGTCGCCTGTCGACACATTGCCAACAACAAACATGACTAAGAGTCATCCAAATGGAGAGGGCAATGCTTCACTACTAACACAGCTGCAATGTGAAATTCTCATGGAATATAGTAAAGATTTCATGGATTTTCGGCCAGACTACTTGTAATTAACTGGAGTTGTGGAGTTGAGTTGAGGTGTGCTGTTGGCACCGGCACTGGCAGTGGCGTCGGCAGTCATTGGTAGTGGATTGAATTGCCACCCGCCCAAACACAAACAAACGCATTTAGTGTAATACTGATCTGATTGCGCTGTGCAGCGTGAGCTCTCAATTGCCTATCGAAGGCCATAATGCAGCGTTCCCTAACTCCAAACTTGCACAATTACTCAAGTGAATGCAGCCATCAAAAGTGATGCCATCATTGTGGCTGCAGCGATGGTTAGATTTGCTATTGGGTTTGATTGAAGAGATTCCTCTGCTTATCTGCAGACGGCGGTAGTGAAAGTGGAGTGGTGAGATATTTCTTAAACATGATCCTCGTCATATCCGAACCATCAGCTTTTTCTCTTTCACCCATTAGACGTTTCAATTTGGCCAGAGAGGTACTTTTGGCTTTTATCAGTACCAACGTAGGCACCAGCAGTGGCATTGTTAGTGGCATTGACAGTGAACTGAATCGCCACCCAGACTACTCAAAAATGCCAAAAATACAATAAATTCAGCGGAGCACAATGTTTCATTGAAATAAGGAGCAAATGTCGAAATCACACAAGTCGAAAAACCATTACTGCACTATGTTCAACCGAAAATCGCCAGTAGTGCCTTAACTGTATATCACATGCCATTTAAGGTGAACATCCACTTTCGAACAGCATCTCTCTGACCCATTAGCAAAACTATCCATCATCACAATTTTTCTTACGAAAAGTCAGATTTTGATGCTTGTTCGATCAATTTTCTGCACACTTCTTTCATTGATGTTTCAAAAATGTGAATATAACTGAGAATAAGTACTTTATCTAAAACTCATAACGCTTGAAATTTTGATAGGACAAACTCCGATTACAACAACAACGTTTTCTGCATCATTTCAGCCATAAGGGCTAAAGCCACCCTCATTACCAATAACAGAATCAAGCAAAGTGAAGTCACTTAAGAATATCAACATTATTAATTTTGATTTTAGCAGTGACAGCTCAAATATGCTTTCACTAATCAAAGACAACATGGTGTCTAGAAATTTTGAATCAACTGCATCTTTGCTCCAGTTGGTGAGATCTCGCATATTTATTCCAACTTCAGTTCGGGCTCGCATTCATTTGGTACAAGTTGACTACATCGAAAGTCAAGTTCCAGAAAGACATGTCAGTAGTTATTTCAGGTCAAAATTATTAAATAAATTATTTTTATTTGAACTGTAAGGAGGTGCATCTGATTTTGAGTGGCACTTCAAGTGCGGTATAGATGGCACAAAGGTTCAATTTTATTCCAGCTGCTGTAGTGCATATTTGTTGACAAAGCGATATGTTTTAGGGGCAGCATATAGTTACTTGAATTTGTGTGAGGTCATGATTGTAAGCCTGTGAAAACATAAAAGTTACATATTGTTTGGTTGTTGCAAAGTGCTGCTCCACTACATAGTGATGAGATGATGCGCGTTCTGGGTAAAAAGCAAGTGTGCGAGTTTCAATACTTCGGCGTGATATCTGGCATTGTTCTCTAAAATGTAAGGCTGAGAATATCTAAGAGGAGGTTTGCTAAGAAGAAACAGAAATCGCTGCAGTTATTTTCATGAAAAAATGTTGATCAAATGAAAAAGTCCAAACCATTTATATGCTGAAGTCATTTTCAAACAGCACTTTTCAATGTGTATTGATACCATGCTGATCATCTATAATGCATTCTATTTTTTAAGCTAATTGTCTGCGTTTTTTTCTAATTCGAACGATTTAGTTACAGTAACGAGTTGCTACATGACGCTAACGAGATTTTTCAGTTCAATGTTTATGAATCATAAAGAGATTTTATAGAATCTTTGAGCTCTCCATTCAAATTTCATCCTTGTGATGAGGATAAGAGAGCTGAAAGAATAGTGAAAATATAACGGAAAGATGAATTATGTGGGTGAATGAAAGACGGTAGTCAGAAACCACTGTGGGTGTGATTCTTCTTGAATTATTCCGCCGATCCCAGCAACTGATCCTCTGACAGTGGGTCCCACTGGCTACGTTTCCGTACCCTTAGGTCCCATTTTAACAATCGACACTCGAATCGTAGCCCAAGCAGGCCGATTCTTCTACCACCCGGTCCCAAAGCTGCTGATTTACAGACGCAAGTAAACAAGTCCAGCCAAATGCAGTCCCTTTCAATTATTTTCACCCCCGGTTCTCCTTTTGGCACCCTTTGAGTGCCTCTTGCTTATTGCTTCTCTAAAATACTTGCGTATCCTTGAGTTCAGTCCTTTAATTCCGTCTTCCCCAAGACAATCCATCTGCTTCTCCTACACGGATCCTCAATGAATGCATTCAGATATGCTTTGAGACCATAAACTGCTAAAATGACATATTAATGCAGACAATCAACTTAGTAGATGGTTGAGACAATAAAGAATGAGTTTGATCGAATTCCACGTAAATTAGAGTTCCATCAAAAAATTTTTGCAGTCAAGGTTGTTACTCAAAAAATTTGATTCATTTTACTGCAAATTTTATTTACTTTCATCAGATAACTTAACCAACAGCTCCACTTGTTATTCTATAATAATGTGCCAACTGAATTAAAGGTAGAAGCACCTCAATGTGCTGACTGTTATTTACTAGTGACACTGCTGAAAGATATCAGTGTAAAATAAAATTTATTGCCTAAATTCCATCCGAGGCAGCATCACAGTGTATTGAGTCTGATAAAATACCAAAATTAACACTTGCAATGCCTTTTTGAATGACGTATGTGATCTCAAATAACAGGAAGCAAATGCATTTAGCCTATTCTTGTTATGCAAGAGCTTCCGATGACCAGCCACCTAATTGGGTCGTTTGTCACTGTGAAAGCACTGCGGATAGCCTTTCTGTTTAATTAGTGCATCATTTAAATGCAGCTGCTATTACGGGAGCAGCTGCTCTTAATCTTTTCTTTATCAGATGTGCTTGGGCAAAACTGATTCCGCTACACGCTCTTATTTCTTCCTTTGCGATTCATCGGATTTAACAAGAACCAAAATGTTTGGCTGTTAATAACCAATTGAAAAATTACCTCAAATAACATGTTTTGAAATTTAACTATAGTTTCAGGTCGCAGTGCTGGCGATGAGGAGGAACAATTTAGTAATATAACAATAGTTAAAAGTGCTTATTCTTTCACGATCTTACTATATTTAAGCTGTCAATATATTTGCAATCATTCAACGTCCTGTCAAACAACTCTATTGAATTTTTTTAGCTGCAAATGATTCGATGAATCTCTCCTAATTAATTTGACAGCACCTTCTGATGGCAAAGTTTGTGATAAGTTGGCACAAAGTGCCAAGGCGAGTATCCCGATAGCGCAGAGGAAACGGATGCTTATCTACGAATTCAATATAGGTTTACAGGTGAGATAGATTGCTGCAATAGTTTTGAGACACTAAAGGTGGAATATTTGGATTTTCGGGAGCAGCAAATCTGAAAATTCGAAGAGAATGATGACCAGCAAAAGATTGCGCGAGCTAAAATCTACTGCAATATTAATGAAGGCACCAAAAATGCATGGAAAATGCAATAATGGGAAATTTCAGCTCCTCGTGTGCCCAATGTGCGCCAACATTTAAGCAATAAACCTGATTTTTCAGGAGGAAATGCTTAAGTGTATCCTCTATCATTATAAACTTGTTCATTGAAGTAATAATGATCCTTAAGGCCATCATGATTATTCCATAAATGGAGAAGAATAGAGCTAAATGCTGAAATTCAGATGGCGAGCCGACGGCGTAGTATTTATTTACCCAATGATCCTTCAATATCGTCCTTCAAATTAAAGTAGACGTGTTCCAAGGTCAATGCAGGACCTTCCATTTGAAGCTCTAATGATTAATTGCAGAAATGCTACAAAGCAACAGAGAAGTGGAACTAGCATTCAAAATTTATTAGT